>JASCZW010009786.1:0-40333 GCA_034211315.2 Aedes japonicus
ATTATGAATTAAGTTAATAAAACTTACTGATTCAATGAATAAAGTAAGATTCTACATCTAAACTTCAAAGTGTATCAACCTGTTTTATTTAATAACAGTACCTTTTCGCATCAAGTTCGGAAATACCATAGGTAATTTACTTACCGGTATTTGGAATTCCCATTGAAAAAACACGAACAGTTGTTAACATAAGTTTGGACCACCGTCTTAATAATCTACATCTGGAAATCAGGAAGAAAATGAAGGCGATTCGTTTAAATGCCACGAGTCTCCAATGGTCACACTGGACAGTTTTTGGAGGACGTTCGGTCACTTCTATAATCATATGTGCTGTTTTCTTTCTATACCATCTTAGAGGATCTTAGGTGGACATACGGATAGAACAACAGGACAAGACCACGAAGGACGAAACCAAGGTCAACGTGCCGCCGGAGGAGCCCATTCGTACGTCGCCTCACTTTTAAGGACGATCAAGTTAACACCCGTCTTCCGTGGGAAGAAAGCGACGTGACATCGATGTGTAAGGTAAACATTTCACCGTGAGATGCCGAAAAGCTGAGCCGAAAGTGATAATCTTTAAAAGTTGACAACCATTCAACAAATAACGGTTCAAAGAGCCGTGCTGGCGAAATCTTCATAGCACAGAGCAGTGCTAAAAATCCTTAAAAAAATTCACATCCCGGTTGCAGGAGCCGGAGCTGACAAGTGAAACCTGGTTCAAAGAGCATCAATAATCAACTAAGCGGAATTTATTTTTCATCTTTATATAAGTGAACCATTTATTATTCATACATAGTGAAACAAATCAGTGAAAAGTAAGTTATCAAAACCAAACAAAGTGAAATCATTTTTTTTTATTAAAACTGAAGCCCATTAATAGAAACAAATCTAGGTTCGATACATATTTTGGGAGAATCATGGCCCTTAATCAAAATGTGGCACCTCTAACCACTGAGGAATTTATCAATATTGATCTGAATCCTGATTTTGTTGAAGATATCAAAATATTCTATGGAGATCCGACCAGTTTAATTGATTGGATTTCCGATGTTGACTATATCTTTCGGGCATACCGCGTATGCGTACAAATTAGCGTATTAGAGCGAACCGTTCGTCGCAAAGTTGATATAGAAGCGGCGAACGAATTAAATGCGAACAATGTCCAAACCAACTTTACTATAAAGATCAAAGAGATATTAAAACACTTGATTTCAAACTGACCTCCAATAAAAAGGCAGCTAAACGAAACCATTACGTCATATTTAGCCGTGTAAATGAACTACTATCATTAATAATAGCTCAGATACCAACCGATAGTGTCACGAGCCCAAGTGCCGCTGCTCACATCACATACTTCCGCGAAAAATCAGTAGATGCATTCATAAGGGGTCTGGATAAACCTCTTAGCATTTTTACTTAAAAGCACCAACCACACTACATTAAGTCAAGCATGTAATTTTTGTATTGAAAATTCTAACATGGATATTCGATCATCTTCTTTTAAAAACGAATTCAGTAGACATGCACCCCCAAAATCCCGGGAACGACCGATTTTACCTCCTAGAATGTACCCAACACAACCTAGAGCATTCTTACTATATAAATCCTATAAAGCCCATTTCAAAGTGCATATCCTTATCGGCAAAATTTCCCACACAGAAATCCTTTTGCACAACAACCTTTTCAATAGAATCAAATTCGACCAAACCTATTCCAAACGAATCCATTTATATCAAACCACCCACCTAATCCTCCACAATATCCTTAATCGATGGAAGTGGATCCGACTTCGAAAACAAGGGTCATTCCTGACCCAGATAAGGAAGAAGATATCGGGAAGGAGGAACACAATGTCTCGCTGGCCAATTACACGAGGAGGCAGGAAATGAGCTTACCGCATTTCTTCACCTGGAAAATATTCCAGCTTAGAGAATTTGATACGATTGGAGAAATCGCTCGGGGGAGCAGCAGCAAAGAGTGTTCAACCACTCATGCTAGATGAAACAAATGTTTCACACATAATTGAACGATTGGAGAAACAGTTCAGCCAGCCGAAAAAAGTATACAAAGAGCTAAGGGAAGACCTAGAAAGGGTCAAGGCAGGTGGACACTTCACTATCGTTGAAGTATCCAATAGCTTAGAAAGTCTGGTAGCACACTTGGTGGCATCGAAACAGACGGAATTCTTACATGACCCACGTCTAGTGGATGACGTTGTGCAGAAGCTACCTTACGACCTTCAGATCAAATGGCTGGAGGTCGTGGCTACTAGCAACGCGGCTAAATGCAACCCAGTAGCGACGTTGCGCTACCTTTCCAACTGGATAGCTGACCACGAGCTGGCATCCAGCGAGGGTTGATCAACTCTACCAGACCAGCAGGAGATCGAAGGAATCGAGTGAAGCTACACCAGGAATGTTCATCTCATTGTCTTATGTGCAAGGGAGCACATAAGCTAATAGACTGCTACCGCTTCAAACGTGCTACCGCTTAGCGAAATCGGGCTAGACTCGAACTATCTACATGCACGAAGGAAAGTGCTGGGAACCAACGCAATTGCAACAGGAGACATCACAAACTGCCCCACACATACAATCAGGACGTCGTAAACAACAGAAGAAGCACATGGCACGGCCAGAGAACGGCAGCTGTGGAATCTAGAAATACCTGGCCGGAAAGAAGCCAAATAACGTCTGCCGAAGTCCAGCCATAAAAGAGGAAACTTGCATCAGGAATTAAGAGCTAAGGTATTCTATCAGATCATACCGGTCACATTGAGAAATGAAGGTCGCGTAGTCAGCACATACGCATTTCTCGATCCAGGTTCCTCGTTAATCCTGATAGAAGAAGCAGTAGCCGAGGAGCTACAGTTGGAAGGAACTACGGACCCATTAAAGATCAAATGGACCCAAAATGGGCCAAGAGAAGAAAAATCAATTAGACGAGTACAGCTCAAAATAAAGGGCAATTCCAACGTAGAATACAGCTTAGATGACGTGCGAACGGCTACAAACAGACATCCTCAATTCTAATAACATTGCCTCCAATTGGAATGAAATTAAGAACGCTCTGCTCTTATACTACAAAGATCAGAGAGACGTTAAAACATTAGATTATCAACTGACATCAATTAGGAAGTCAGCTAACGAAAATCTAAATACTTAATATAGCCGTGTAAACGAACTTCTCTCGTTACTCATAGCACAGGTACGAACTGACGATACGATGAGGTTAATTGCCACTGCTCATATCAGTTATTTCAGGGAAAAAGCCCTGGACGCCTTCATTAAAAGCAACACGCAGGTTACCCATCGCGCGACGAAGCAAATTAATGCTACTGTTTTGAATGAGGGAATCTGCCGCCATGACGGTGATCAAAAGCAGCGGTTCTGCGGGCATTAAAAATCACATAACATCGCTTTGTGATATTGCCATGGAAAATTCTAGAGAAAATGTATTTACGTTAATGGAATCAATGACGTCTGGTTTAACCAATGACCTAAAACCTTTAAAATTTCAGCTACTTCCCTGAGCTAACGCAAGAAGATGCTGCTTTAGTCCGGAATCCGTTTTCTTCTTCGCTGGATGTGGCTAGTCTTCCTGACGAAATACAGGACGAATATTTGGACCTGAGAAATGATTCCTCATCTCATGATTTGTTCCGTGAAAAAGATTTGAACCAGTTCTGGTGTATCATGTACGAGTCGTATCCCAAAGTTGCTTTGCTGGCATTGAAGATCCTTGTCCCGTTTGCTTCTACGTACCTCTGCGAGAGCGGATTTTCAACTCTTCTCCAAATAAAGACCAAGACCAGAAACAGATTGAACGTTGAGGATGATATGAGATTGGCATTGTCGCAAACACAGCCCCGTATTACGAAACTAGTTGCTCAAAAGCAGGTGCAACAATCGCACTGAATCAGTTGTTTCCTGTTATTGACATGTTATTTTGAAATAAAACGAATATCTAACAGTAACAGATCAAATCAATTGTTTTTATTTATCTCAACGAAATTTATTCACGGTACTTTCCAGGGGGCCACGAGACATCCAATTGTTCACAAAAGGGGCCGTGGAGCTGAAAAGGTTGGGAACCAGTGCTTTAAATGAACAAATTAAAAAGCATCAGCACAACTAAATTTATAGCTTCTGGTAATGTTATGTTCAAAAATCCGATGTTTGGAACAGACACAATAGAAGAGCTGAAATCTTTATCAGCCAACTTAAATGCAATTGAGTCGAACATTATTTCTCACTCACCGGACTCTTCAGACTCGCTCGAAGATGAGCTCAATGATGCCAATAATATTCTACCGGTTCGGTCAGGCTGGCGCCTTCTTGGAACGAGAAAAGTATGGAAAGCTGACTGGACCGACTACGACAAACGTGAATTGTTACAGTTTTTAAAAAAAATAGGCAGATCCTGGCTTTTAAAAAGTAAACAAAGACGACGAAAAATTACCTGCTCTGTGAAAATGAGCACTAATTGACCAATTCAGAGTGTTTTCAGTGAAATAAACAGTGTGAACTGATTAAATATTGTGTTCTGCTGTCCTATTAGCAGTATGGCAATGATTCACTGCAGGTAAGTGGATTAATTTGGCATATTTTGTTGAGCATAATTGAGTTAATTACTCTATGGGTCATGAAATTTTTTCTTCCCATTTCTAGTCACATTTAATAGAAATTACAGAGCAATAACTTTGAACTTTGCCCAAATCTATAGGCGATTTCACTTAAATATAAGCTGCATTATTTTTTGAGTGTATGAGTCCATATGAAAACAGAACTTTCGGACCTTCTCATAAACAACGTACTGGTTGTAGACAAAAATATCAACTTCAATATTTATGTTTACCATTTGTTTCTTTTCCGCATGAGGAACAAGAATGCAGGTCGAAAACAATTAACATTTTTCTACAACGTTGACAAAAGTGCCAGAGGGCCTAGATCTTCGTCTTTTACCTCGACTGTGTTATGCTTAGCGAGTTACCACCACTCATGCTAATTGAACGTGATTGGATAACTCTGCATAGAGACTCTTAAGGCCAACCCCTAAATTTGTTAAAACAAGTGTAGAGTTAAGTTACGTAGATGTAGATTTCTTGTAATAAAATCATATTGTTTCGGACAGTCACACGAACTTGAGTGTCTTTCAAAATATCACAATTCATGAAAGACCAATTAACAATAAGTTAATTACATGGCGACCGTGGGGCAGTCCTTAGAAAAGTTAAAAGTGATTGGCGACATTAATCGATCGGACAGTTGTAGAGTGCAAAGTGTAAAAATGGGCAATACCCAAGATTAAGGAGAAAGCTCCCAGACAGTTGGAGATTAAACAGTGACAATCGTGGCAAACCAAGAAGTACATACTGGTTTTCATGAAAACCACGAGTGGAAACTGAATATAATACTAGTAATTCTAGTGATGACCCGTAACGCTGGTAGATCACCTTTTCGTGGTGCGTTACGGGGTATCAGATCTACCACCGAACCCTAGTCTGAATTAATTCAAACTAGGGAACATATTTGTTATTTGTAGCCAAAGGAACATATTTTAGTCCTTGTTACATTTTATGTCTTATGAAAAGTGACAATACTCGTTTTGCAATTGTGCGAGGATGAGCTTAGAATAAGTAAAACATGGTTAGTCATCATTTATGTGAATTCTCATTGTCTATTTGATGTTCTATAGTTTGAATTGGTTATGACTAGGGTTCTGATGCATGGTCAGTATCGGAGTCATAGTTTGTTTTCTTTGCAATGAATCTCTGATTTTGACTGATAAAGGGGCGCGCCTTTGAAGAGTGCTTTCACTCCTCAAAGGGTTTAAATAGCGGAAACTTTCAATAAAATTTGATTCATTGCCAACAAAACAAACAATGACAACTGTAACAACACCGAATACCTCATAATTTCTCAATAGTGGTGAGGTAAATCGACATGCACTAAACAAAGGACACGGGATATACTACAATAGATCAAATTACTGGTCTCAGTGGTTTATGTCCCGAACAGAGGAAAAAAAAAATCTAGTGATACAAACTTCAATTATGATTGTGAAAATGTTATCACTGGTATTAAGAAGAGCGTTTGCTAAGGCCGCAGAAAAGGCCGTTGCAGTGCACAACGTATAGTGAACATACAGTGCATAAAAACATCGCTACGCAGAGTGCTAGTACAAAAACAATTTACAAACCGGGAAGTAAGCAGCTCGAACGGTTAAGTTCGTAAGTACAGTATGTAAAATAAGTATATCCACCCCTTCTTCAAATTTACAATTTTCCTGTTATCGATTCAAATATTAGTTGATAAAATGAGTGTTGTTATGCGTTTGGTCCATTATATAGTACCTATCATTATACCATTAAATATACTTGAATTAATCTTGCTCTTGAAAATCTATGCCAAGATCAACAGAAAAGGGAAGTAAAACATGCAAAAAAAGTTTATCCACCTAAACATGCTTAGTATCATTTTGCCGTGTATTGAGCGGTTCCTGTCACTTTTCCGAATGTAAACATTGCATACAGTTATCCTTTCGTAGTGTAGAAGCTTTCGTGATTTAAATTTGAGTTCTCGTGTTTCGAAATGCCTAAAAACGCACAAATTTCGCTGAGTATCCGAAAACTTATCATAGAGCATCACAAGTGCGGTAAAAGCTACCGTCAAATTGCTAATATCGTTCAGATACGTAAAGATACGGTTGCCAAAGTTGTTCAGAAGTACAAAAAGAGTGGTTCTTTCACACCAGAAAAGCGATCATTTTTCCCGCATTTCCCGGTTTTCCCGAGTCTGTGGTCACCCTGCAAGTATCGATGCTCAAGTTCGTTGCACGTCAGTCACTGAGAAGAACTACCAAGTGATGCGAATGGTGCCACAACCAGCTGAAATGAGACTCACGGTGCAGTGACGAAAATGATGAACAATTTATTTGTGCAGTAAAATTGAACTAGCAAAAAACGCCATAGTGATTTGAATCAAATAGTGATAGTGATATCAAAGGACCAAAAATGGTCCTTTATAGTGATTTGAAGTTGTTTAGAGTAATTTGAATCAAAGGACCAAAAATGGGAACCACGGAGTCGAAAGAGACTGAAGTAACCGGAGACGCCCAGGTGCAGGTGTTGAACAAATTAGAGGTACATGAAGGTATGCACCCAAAATCATGATTCGAAGCTCACGATAATATTAATAGTCGAGTCGGTACATTTAGCAATTACAATATACTGATTGTACAAAGAACATACACGCTCGCTAGCGCTCAAAACAGGAAAAAAATATAGCGGACCTCGACAAAGTCTAAACTGTTGCTAAATGAAATGTTTTCCGAAATTGATGACATGCAGGATGGCAAGAAAAAAAGCTGAAAAGGAACTCGAAAACCTACAAGAAAGTTACACTTACAGTTTGGAAACGCTTTGAAATTATACAAACATAAACAGCCCTCCAAACACGCCAGAAACTTTTGAAGTTATGTCCTCGCCCCCGAAGAAAAAAGGAAATCGAATGACGCCATGTAACAATGTGGAATACGTTCAATCGGAATCTGATAGCTCCGATGAAAACCTCCAGGAAGATGATAGTATGGATCAGTAAAACCAACAACAAACGTTCTAACGGAAGAAACAAGGAGTCCCAAAAACAGCGTTTGTCTACAACCATTCTAATACCAAACATGTCAAATTTTATAAGCAAAAAATGCACTCCAAGAAGCTTTAGATGATGACAACTATCGAGCAAAATAAGGGCTGGAGTTCCTTAAAGAAATTGCACTGATCTATACAATACCCAGGTAACCAATAAGCATGAGTATATGCAGTAAATCAATCCTAAATCTGCGTTTCAGATGCTTCAAGCAATATATAAGCATTATATCCGCACCTTGAATGCTATCTGTTGTAAAGTTGGATCAAATGCTATTAAAATGCTTGTAGCCTGTAATAAGCATTTCGAATGCAAAAAAGCATTAATGAAGCATTATCATAGAATTGCAGTAAAGCAGCCGTATATTGGGCCAAAAGCGGCATTTATGTGGCTTTTAATGCGACTTAAATGCTTGATAGGCTGCCTTAAATATGCTTTCGAACTGCTTATTGGTTACCAGGGTATGATGAAACAAGCCAACTGACGACATCAGGCTATATGACAACGCGTACTTTACGTGATTTCATAGTCACTCAAGTCTTACAAGTGGAAGAATTAATCCGACAATCGGAACCACCGACTCTAAAGAAAAAGACCAGGACGTGAAGCAGATCGGTGACCAACAGGTCACTGTAATAGAGAAGCAGCTCCCTATCATGATTGCTACACTGCAACAGGTTTAACCAACAGAAAATGGAATATCACGACGACAAGAAGATGATGTCCAGCAGCACAGATACAAACTACTAGAGATGAAATAACCCTATACAATCCTATACCCTATACAACCCTATCAAAGTGATAACACATAAGTAACGTGAATTTCAAAGCTCTATAATTAGAATCCTCTCTATGAATCTAAATGCATCAAATTATGTTGCAATGGAAACACTAATGACTAATTGCAAATGATCGTTCATTGCTAACAGTGGAGCTGACATTTCAATTTTCAAAGCCAATTTTCAAAGTTTGACCACGATCGCGTTAAGGGCCTGTAGACTCATTTGTGAAAATCTCAGCTAAAATCGAAAAATTAGCCGACGGAATAACGGTCAAGGTGTATGAACACAAGACATTGAACTCTTGTAAAGTGTTGTTGTGTTCTGTCGTGGCGTGAAAGATGATACTGATGACTCAATTCTTGATAGGTTATTGGATCAAGGGGTGACCAATGTAAAGCAAGTTACGAATGGCATGGAGGAAAACAGAATTCCTACCGGCATCTTTGTACTAACTGTGAAGGGAACCAGAGCACCTGAGGAAGTCAAAATTGGTTATCTTCTCCTGCAAACACGCTGAGGTGCATCAAGTGCCTTAAGTTTGGTCAGACTAGCACTGGCTTTCCGGATAGCAAGAAGAAATGCAGCAAGTGTGGCGAAACATCAAGAAGAATGTAGAAATGAAGCAAAATGTGTTAAATGTGGCGGTGAACATGGCGCGTTTTTCAAAGCGAGCCCAGCACTGCAAAAAGAAAAAAAATATTACAATAGTTAAAGTTGACAGGAATATCCCACTCTGGGAATCAAGAAAAATAGTTGAGTCTGGGAATAAAATAACAAGCAGAAATGGAACCAAGCTCAAACAATACAAAGAAGAGGTGAAAAACGGTATCATAGAAAATAATAATAAAGTGCTGCAAACTGAAACGAAGTTTCAGGCATTGCAGGAAAAGTGCGAACAATTACACAAAGCATAAAAGGAGGAAAAACAAAAACGAAAACTTGCAGAAAAGGAGGCTGTGAAACTCAAAGAAGACTGTAACAAGCTCGAAAACCTTCTGAAACTGTATCAACACAAATCAGCCTGTTACGAACACGACATAGCGAATATTTCATATCCTAAATTAATTAGATTTCTCACGATCATTTAATGCTAGAACGGAAGGCGAAGTACAAGCATTGCGACAAGCAAGAATAAATCAGGTCATGTAGGACACGAAAAGGGTAAAAGCAATATATGCGCAAGCAGGGTCATAATCTTCACTTCTCCTTAGCTTCGTATCAATCACGCTGACCTGGCGACGAGGATGGGACTCTGATTCGGGTCTATGTACCTGCACAAGGACAGTAAAAATCTCATCTCAAGTATCAATTTATTCTTTCTCTCGAAAGTACTACGTAAGGCATCCTAGAGCCATACTGCAAAAGTAAACATAGGTTATTAGAAGGGGGAAGCAAGATGGGTTGCGTGGAAGGAATATAAATTATCCAAAATAAATACCTGCTCAAGGCGGTACCATAAGGTGCAATGCATTGGCGTTTGTCGGCGTCAGAGCGGAAACGAATAAATAAGGTGGATAGTTACCAACCATTTGAAAGGGCTACGTTATGACGATTGTCCCAAAAGGGAATATTCCTCCATGCCGCGTTGTACCTAAAAACTAAGTAATATAAAATGTACACAGAGAATGAACGAAGAAAGGTACGATAACAAGGCGCGTAAAACAGCGATCTTGTGCTAGGGAAAGGGACCGAGTCAAAGACAAAAGGAAAGGTCGAGACAATTTTAGAACAATACATTGAAAGGGCAAAGGAAAAGCGAAGGTGTTAAATCACGTACGGATAATTCTCGGAAGTCTACAACTCTTACGTGACAACATGATCGAAAGGGAAAGTTTAAGATAAGCTTAATGTAAGAAAGGTATGCCTAGAACCCCTGCGTGGGAAGGAGAGCGCCACGAGCCTCTAGGCACTTGAAATTTAGGCTAAGACCCCTATAAGAAGGAATCTTTGGATAGAAATAAACCAGTTGAATCTGAACATCTGAACAGACCACTCAATCTCCTCACTGCACCAGTACTGTAGTCCCTTTCAAGCATCAGTAGCCCCGTCAATAGCATTTGTACCCGGCATCGTCATACTACCCCTCCTATTGTTGGGTACTTAGCGGCCGAGTTCGTTCTATTACGGGAACCTGGTCTAGAATTAGGCAATTGCACGGTAATCCATCGAAACGGGTGATCTCCCAGAGCTACTGCCCTCTCTCTTGTTGGGCACCTAGACTGTGAGCGTCCATTTCTGGAACCCGGCCAAGAGCCGTTCAGCCCCTTCCTCACAATAACGTTCACGACGATGCTCCTTCGCGTCTAAGCTGGGTCGTCTACCTCGAGAAGGTACCACAAAAACACCACACCACCAACACCACAGCGCGCGTCGGGAACATATGGTGGCTCCAGAGAGGAATCTCTTCTAGATTCTTCAATATTAGAGATCTCCGTTAAGATCCCTAAAGTGAATTCACAAGTGTGAGGCGTGCTGACGCCTTAGATCATCTGTGTAAGTAAGATACCGCGAAAAATGCGCTGAGGCAAAGCCCAACACGAGGACCAGAAAAGCAGATGAGGCATATCACAACCACAGTGCCGTAAGTAATATAGAAGACGCCTCCTTGGCACCATCGTAAGTAACTAGATAAGGACCAAATGGGGGATTTAATGCGGGAAATCGAAGAACTCGCTAAAAGATTCCGCGAGATTGATAACCAAATATCCGACCTCAAATCCACGAGACATTTTAAGGATTGGTTTTCGACACCGATTCCTCGGGGTAAATTGTGCGAATCCAAAGTTTTTACCTTGACGCTTGGGAGGGGCACCTGGAGGGAGGAGATTTATAGACAATCAATTACGAAGCATTACGTAATTGAAGAACAGCTCTAGATTTACACCGTAGAGCTAAAAATAATTAATCAATCAATCAAGGGCGGAGAAAAAGGGTACGCCAAGGAGCGGAGAAGATTATAATTTGATCAACCAAAGAGAAGGTTGAGTTGACCATTAGTTGGTCTACAAACTTATTTGGCAGATCATAGGTCTAAGAGCAAAAGAAAACCAAAATAAAATGGCCACAGAGAAAGATGAGGTGCAAGACATGGTCGCATGCGACAAATGCGACAAATGGTTTCACTATGGATGTGTAAGGCTTCCCAAGCTGCCAGAGACAAATGAGTCATGCTCTTGCGCTAGGTGTTGCACAGAAGTGGGGGAGAAACAAGCGCACGCGCAAGAAATGGCAGATGTTAAGCAAAGATTGTTAGAATTATCGCTGGAGCTTGAGGCGAGAGCCAAGGCACAACGAAAATCCGAAGTACATGTAACATCAATGGAAACGGAACTATGGAAAATAAAAATATAAACGAAGAGAATAAGCAAGACATCCTCCTCGGCATTGCTGAGGCAATATCAAACAATAAAACAAAGAGGGATGAGGGAGATAGCTCAGTAGCCTTATATATGAAAAGGCAAGAAATGAGTCTTCCCCAATTTCATGGCAATGCAAGAGACTGGTCAGCTTTTAAAAAAATGTTCGAAGCAACCACGGAAAATACTCCGACTTAGAAAATCTGATGCGTCTGCAAAAGTCCCTCGGAGGGCCAGCAGCCAAGATGGTACAGCCGTTAATGTTAGACCAAACCAACGTACCGCAGATTATTGTGCTGTGTACCAATATCCTCTTATCCTTTCCCACGCTAAGTCTGCATAATGCATGTCAACAACCATAAAACGGTTAAGTTGAACCATCATCATTCCTCACAGTCCATAAGACTGCAATTCTAAATATTTCATAACCAGTCGAAGAGACAAACCATTTTTCTTGCATAAATCAATTCACACTTCCAAGCTAACATGTAGCGGGAGAAGTTAATTTCAAAACACTTAAAGCGAACGACCCGTAATATGACGCTCAGGATTCTGCTTCGCTTATAACTGACCTACATTCTGTTTATGTCAAGGATCAAACGTAGTGTATCGTTTGTGTAAGAGATATCACGGTCGATGTCTAGTAGAACACTAGTCATCACACTATGTACCTCGCTCACTACCCGTTACCCAAGAAATCAGAAATATCTACACAGAGTTAGGTGTACTGCAGACTATTATGAGGATGACCAAGACTTGAACAATGTGGTTCTCGGACGGAACTTTAATGGAGTCCCCTTTTGTATGGACTTGTTACAACATGTCTCTACGAAGATCGCTGAATCCCAAATGCTCTCGATCATAGGACCCATAGAAACGGAAGTCGGATCCCAAAGCCAGCTAGGCTACGTCACTGCTAACGATGATCAACTCCCCGCCAATCTAAGACCAACGCAAGGTATTATATCACCGAGATGTTATACCCAACTTATTTCGCTTCGTGCGACAGCAGTTGCTGTGTTCAAACCGCGTGCAAATTATAGTAACATACCACGAAACTATATTTACAGATTCCTACGCGATGTAATCCCTCCTGCATGGGTTCAAACAGTCAATGCTCAGTATGACTATGGACGCCCAGAGTGGATTAATCTGGACATATTCGGCCTTAGCGATGTTGACGGACGCGCAGTTGTGAACGTTAAAAACGTAAATCCTCGACGTTAGTAGGTTCGGAGTGGACATTCTGTGGATCTCTAAGGAAAACACATTAAAAGTCCCACGCATCAGAAGGACGCCACGGCTCAGTTGATTCCCACGCTAGGGAAGCATGGAGAAAGAGACAACAACTAATCCTAGAGTTAATAAAAAGTGGTAGCATCTAAGAACTAACACTCAGTTTTCATTCTTGAATTGGAATAAACAATTACTGGCGTCCGAATAGGGACCGGGTTTGATAGAAGGTTCAGTCGAGGAAGAGACAAACTTAATCGTACACAGTGCCAGAACTTAGTGTAGTTTAAGAAAAGTAAAGTGAAGTGAAAACGATCTAACATCACCATATCCGATTGATCCGAAACCGATCGTGACCGCAACAGCAGCCGTGTGGAGCACCCCCGAGTAGAGGCGATCGAAGAGAACTCGCTACCAAAAAGGACAACGTCACCACTATGGGAGCGCTTGGAAGCGAACCTGGTCTCACCCCAGCACGTCTCGCTCCACCCGGCAGAGCTGGAATAAAGGGAGGTAGTAGGACTTATCCTGCGCACGCGATCCCGACTATCTTCATCCTGCCGCTAGAGTCACAGGAGTTGTGGAACCAAGTCCCGCAGTGGCACGGCGTCCCCGTACGATGCTCAAAATTATGTAAGTAATTAACCAATAAGAAAAAATATATCACACAAAGTGAATAGTGTATTTAGTGCGAAAATAAAGTGCGAAGAAGTAGATTTTTATTCAAAAAAAAAATTCAAACGTTTGATTTAAAATTGCCATTTTTTTCTTCTCCTTAGTGTGAAAAAAGTGAATTTCCAGTGCCTTTTTCCATTACAGAGTGAATATACTTGTTTCGACAGTGACTTTATCTCCTTCCTTTCAGCAAATTTCATATTACTCAGGAACAACCAAAATAATTCAAGCTGCATTTTTTCTCCTCCCCTGAGCAAGTGCATTTTCGGTTTTTTTTTAAATTAAGTGAATATTTTCGTTTTGACAGTATTTTATTTTGATTCTTCTCAAGATTGAAGAAATAACTTTTGCCTTTAGAAACCTCAAATTACATAATATGGAGGAGCAAATCGAAGCCCTCACCGCAAGACTTGCGGCTTTGGAAGCTGCTGCTGTTCCACCAGATCCACCCCTCTATTTTCTTGATGAAAATGGAGCACCGGTCGATACAGATTCGATCGAAAAAGTTCCGGATCTCGTTATGGATTTTCCACATTTACTGGCGATCCCACAGACTTAAATTCATGGCTCAAAGACGCAGGCGGTCTAGTTGAGTGGTACACACCTAGAGGTAATGCCACAATTGCTAAAAGAAATACCTTCCATGCAATTTATAAAACAATCCGCCGGAAAATAAAGGGAGAGGCCCATAATGCTTTGGTCGTATCCAATGTTAATTGCAACTGGCATTTAATCAAGCGGACTCTAATCACTTACTATGGCGAAAAACGAGATTTGGCCACGCCTGATTATCAACAGACAAGTTCTTTCCAAAAAGGACGCGACTTAAAGGATTTCTACGACGAGATTAATAATATTCAGTCATTGATTTCAAATTGCATTTCAATTGACCTGCAATTCTCCTATCCGGAGGCAGCACGATCAGTTCTTGCACTTTACAACAGGCCCTTTACTAAATATTGGAAATGAAATCACCCAGCAAAGTGTAAGTAAATCTAAGTCGATTTACGGGCTCCGGAATGTCACCGCGTGCCAATTAATTTCGATATAGCAATAAGAGGTTATAAGCCATCATATCGTCATAGAAGAGTATCGCGACGTGGACTCTAAACTTAAGGACAAGAAATGAAAAGCAGGACGAAAAGGAATGGTTGAAGTTTACATAATAAGCTACATCACTCGGGCGAGAACGCTTCACGCACCCGAGATAAGAAAAACACGCCCACGCGCAGCAAATGAGCAGGCGCGATTATGTTAAGCATATCCTTTCTCTGTTTGGCCTTAAGCCAAGGATACGACTTAAGCGAAAAACGCTACAAATGCGCAATATTATAGCAAGATGCCTCTTCAGACCTGAGTTACAATAAAGATGAAAACGTGAGGAAATAATGGGAAATCCCAGGTCTGAAAGGGACATAGAATGTAAGGGAAATAAAACTAGGTTAACCTCTTCAACGACGAATGTAGCGTCACATAGAATAAGGCCGAATGATAGAAAATCAACGGCATTTAATAGGTTATGGATAGTTCCAGAAAATAACATAAGAATTTCTAGGATTATAAACTTCGTTATAAATCGAGAACTCAACTTGGAGGCTTAAAATCACTATTGTATATATTTTTGAAATAAATCAAGTTCGACTGAAGGAATCTGCAACCATAGTATATCTTTAGTTCGAAGTTCCATGTTCCGGGATAGATCTGCAATCTTTCTGCGGAATTTTAAAGCTGGGACGAGTTCACTGCAACCATAGTCTGCTCGTTCTGGAGTTCGGAGCTCACTCCCTGATTCCTTGTGAATCCGAGAACTCGTAGAAATCTTCGTTAGGACTCAGTCAAAAATAGAGGTCAAAAACTCCAGACCGTTGGAGAAGGATCACGAAATTTGCACTGAAATAAGTATGTATGAAAGGCTTGCCTTCCCCTATAATATGGGAAAAGTGTGGTTTTCGCAGCGACAAGAATATTACAGAAAAAGACAAAAAGAACATGAGGTGAATGAAAACGCCAGACAAAGAATGAAACACAATCAGAGGTTTAAAACAGTAAAGTTAGGCAAGTTAATAAGAGTACAATAACTATGGATGATGGAAGAAGAGTACATAAAAATGACATTAAGGTTAGAAAAATTTGATCATATTTACTTGCTCTCATTACAGAATTCTACTGGTTGTAGAAATTGGCAAAACTATTAGATATCCAAAGAATAGATCATCTCCCTCTTATTGTTATTAAATCAGACACAGCTAGAATTCAATATACCTCTCATTATTATATTCATCATTTCAGTGTAACCTCTCTAAAATAACACGTAGAAAGCCGCAGAATACAATGCCACGGAACTCTCTCCGTAAGAAGGATAAAAACGTGATTGATCCCTCGTCATATGTACTCCCGTGTTGTGACTCGTGCCAAAATCTCATCACGGCTAATTTTGAGTTCAATGAGCTTGTCAAGCAGCAAGTATGTATGAGCAGCAAGTGCAGTATGAATTCAAATCCATTAGTGGGTCTCGACATTCTTGACGAAATAAAGTCACTGTCAGCAAATTTGATGGTATCACAGAGAGTCGCACTTTTACCTTTGTAAAGATCTGACTCATGCCCCAGTTTAGAAGTCGAACCATATAATCAAAAAGAAAACTCAGGATGGCGACTTCTGGGCACTGGGAAGGTGTGGAACGCCAACTGGACTGAGTATGATGAGCGTAAACTGCGACGTATAGCTCAACAAAAACAAGCAGACAAAGCTAGAAAACGGAGAAGACTAAATAATTCCAACCACCGAAACAACACTTTTGTAAACAACCCAGAACCCAGAATTTGAATGTCAATCTTGAATGTCAATTTTGACAATTTTGAATGTCAATCGAGATTACTACTCTAATAGCAACACAGGCTTTGGGAATCGTGGCATGATTAACAACAATACGAATTTTCTTCCAGCGGATCGCAAACTTCTTGCGGCAGCAAAAAATCAGTTCTCCAGACCTCCCACTAATTACCGGCCGGCGATACGTTTTGAAAGAGGACAAACCTTAAGCCCTTACCCGGAGAATGAACCATCCAGAACCATCTCACATCATATGACCTTTGACAACTCCTTCGTCAGAGACGATGCCTTCGTCAGAGAACTAGATGGTGAAGTTGGAAGATTTCTGAAAAACGCTAATGTTGACATATTAGACACATTCCAGAACATGGAATTTAGAAAAAATCTATCTCGACCCAAGACGTACGAACATACACCAGGTCCGCGGAACCAGATACTAAACCCACCAAGATTACCTCCAAAAACTTTCAACATTCCTCATGGTCAAGTAAGACAATTTCCACATCCTCCATTCTTACAACCTGGACAAGCCCTGCCGTGCAACAGCAAACCAAGACAAGCACCATTTGCCCAACAACAACCTAGACTTATCGCACCACCAAATCTGCCACCCAGAAATCCATTCCAAAGACCAACAGATAGACCTGTTCCAATGGAAGTCGACGCTTCAATCACGTCACGCCAAATTAACTATGGAAACCGGCCTAAAAGACCGAGACAATTTAATATCGCAACACAAGACCACAACGAACCTACAGAACAGCAGGTTCAATTCGAAAATGATAAAGAATACATTGATGAATATTTCCAAATGCCTTATCAAGAGGAAGGCGAAAATTCATTTGAGCGGTACTGCAAAACAGTCGAAACTCAAGAAAATACAGAAGAAACCGAAAAGTGCACAGAACTAAATTTTTTAGGTTAGATTCAACTTTACCATATTTTCTGTATTACGGTAAGCTTTCAACTCCTTTAAAAATCTTAATTGATACCGGTTCGAATAAAAATGACATTCACTCGAGATATGCTACAATATCTCATGACGTGAAAAAACCCTTCTCAGTTTCTTCCGTCGGCGGAGACATCAAAATTAATCAATTTTCTAAAGCTAAATTTTTCAGACCTTATTCTGAAATAGAGGTTAATTTTTTTCATATGGATAAATTGAGGTCATTAGACGCAATAGTGGGTCATAATACTCTTAAAGATTTAAACGCAGTAATCAATACTTCCAACCAAAAACTAATCATACACAACAAACACGTCATCCCTTTACTACAATATAAGTTACAACAGGTTAACAAACTACAGATTCGAGACGAACATTTGTCTCAACAGGAAAAAGTACAACTAGAAAATCTCTTAAGAAAATATCAGGATCCTTTTCAGCCAGCGGATGAAAAACTTCCCTTCACGACTAGGATCAAAGCAGAGATCCGTACAACAGACAGCAATCCTGTCTATTCGAAATATTACCCGAAATATTATTATTCGAAGTTGAAAAGCAAATAAACAAATTGCTTAGTGACGGAATAATGCAACCCTCAAAATCCCCATATAATTCACCTATATGGGTAGTCCCAAAAAAGATAGATGCTTCTAATGAAAAGAAGTATCGTCTTGTAATTGATTATCGCAAAATTAATAGCAAAACGATAAGCGATAAGTATCCAATTCCGGACACTTCAACAGTGCTCGCGAATTTAGGGAAAAGCAAGTATTTCAAAACCCTCGATTTAACATCAGGGTTGTACCAAATTCCAATGACCGAAAAGGACATTGAAAAGACCGCTTTTTCCATTAACAATGGCAAATATGAATTTGTTCGCTTGCCATTTGGACTGAAAAATGCTCCAAGTATTTTTCAACGCGTTATGGACGATGTTCTTCGCGAACATATTGGAAAAATATATCACGTTTATATCGATGACATTATTATTATTGGCGAAACATTTGAGGAACACCTAAAAAACCTGGAAACCGTTCTGAAGACGCTAAAACACGCTAACTTCAGAATCCAACCCGACAAATCCGAATTCTTGAAGGACGAAGTAGAATTCTAAGGATTTATCGTTTGCAACAATGGTCTTAAACCAAATCCCAAGAAAATTGAAGCCATCCAGAAATATCCCCAACCTTCCAATTTGAAAGAGCTTCGAATATTCTTAGGGCTCTCTGGATATTACAGACGTTTCATCAAGGACTATGCAAAACTTGCAAAACCCTTGACGATCCTTCTAAGAGGAGAGGATGGTCACCGACAGATTTCCAAATTCCAGTCAAAAAATTTAAAATTAACATAAACTATGATGCAATAACCGCCTTCGATACATTAAATAACATTCTATCATCAGAAGACGTGTTAATATTTCCAGATTTTTCAAAATCATTTTTTTTTTTGACGACTAATGCTTCCGACAAAGCTTTAGGAGCTGTTCTTTCCCAGGTTACTCCAAACGGAGAACGACCAATTTCCTTTATTTCAAAATCACTTTCAAAAACCGAAGAAAACTACGCCACTAACGAGAAAGAATTATTGGCAATAGTATAGGCTTTAAATTCTTTTAGAAATTTTATGTAAAGAGTGTATCGAATATAAGCTATCCACATACATTTGCGTTGTACGCATGTATTTGTGATGGTTTTTTATGCTCTGAACACTGCATGCTGTGCGTTTGACTGTCAGCTTTCTTTTGTTTACTTGTTTGTGCGGTTCAAATTCTGCGCTTTCAAAATGTCGCGTATTGAAAAGGAAGTGAAAATTAAGGTTCTGGACACATGGCTAAGTAAGAAGGGTATTACTATGCGAAAATTGGCGAAGCGGTTTGGAATTCATCATGCGAGTGTTAAAACCATCATTAATAAGTTTGGGGTACACTATTCTTTGGATGAGCTACCAGGAAGAGGCAGAAAACCCGGTTCTTCCAAACCGAAACTGGAGCAGAAAGTGGTATCACTAATCATGAAGAACAAATCAATGTCAATACGTGATTTGGCCAAAAAAGTAGGAACGAGTGTCGGAATGATCCGGCGTATCAAGAGGCGAAACCACTTGAAGAACCTACAAGAAGCAGAAAACCGGAACTATAAATGCAGAAATCTATCGATCTGAATGTCTCCAGAAAAGATTGTTGCCTTTATATAAGAAGCAAGTACACCTCCACTGTTTTGGACGTCGGCTCACTATGCCAAAACCACTCTCAATTGGCTTGCGGAAAAGGGTATGGATTTCGTTGAGAAAAATATCAATCCAACAAATTGCCCTCAGCTTCGACCCATCGAACATTACTGGGCAATCGTGAAGAGGGTCTTCAAGAAGACTGGTAAGGCAGCTGGGAACATGCAGGAGTTCAAACAAATTTGGGCTCAAGCGTCCAAATATGCGATGCAACACTTGTCCGGAACTTGATGAAGAGCATTCGATCCAAAAGTTCGAAAATTCGTGAAGGAATAACTTAAATTTCATCCGGTCTTCATTATGTTCATGTTTAACCTCGTACAATAAAGGATCAATTTTTCGTATGAATAAAATATCGGTTTTCAACATAAATTGAAAGAAAATTTTTGTGCATAGCTTATTTTCGATACATTCCTTATGGAAGCGAAAGTCTCCATTTATACTGACCACATGTCCTTAACTTTCGCAATATCCCCGAAAAATTCGAATGCCAAATTAAAGAGATGGAAAGCCTACATTGAAGAACATGACTACGAAATGTTCTACAAGCAAGAAAAAGGCTAATGTCGTCGCCGATGCTTTATCAAGAATTCCAATTAATTCATTAACACCCACCATGCACTCTGCAGAACAACGATGACAACTCCTACATCCCCTCATTCCCACATTGGTGAGTTCGCAACGGAACCAGCTTATCGGCGAAATCGAAGAATGCTGACGACAACATTGGAGCGGATGGCAACGACCGAGTCGACTTGGTGGTTTCGGCGTGGAGCGGCAGCAGCAGCAGGAAAGTGCAAGTATAGCATTATGAACTGTAGTTAAATTCGATTGACAAATAAGAGGTCAGTTCGATTTAGACCAGTGGTAAGTAGGATTGCATTTTTTTAAAAAAGGTTAACACGTCCGTAAAGTGACCAGACGTCCCGCGAAATGTCCCGCGTTCATCCTAAGCCAGCGAAATGTCCCGCGATTTGGTATTCATTAGTATGTTTTTCGCTTTATCAAGGTCATGTCAAAGCTTCAACATAAGCAATGTTAGTTCAGGGAGCTGGCGGGCTGTCATTCTGCTATAGCTAACATCTCTTACAACCAAACGTCAAAATGTTCAATGTTTGTAAACAATACTGGCGTTCATACTTGTAGTAACAAACGTCAGATGGGCCTTATTCAAATAAGGCCCGCGATATGTTGCATACTGTCAAACGCTAGTAAATATGATAGGGTTGCCAGGTCCCTGTGTTAGTTCATAGCACTGTTCACATCTTTTTATATTTTCAATAAACTTGTGACATCTCTACATGCGTTTGACAGCTACTGTCATGGATTGACCTCACGAACACTATCGTGTCATCAAGAAATCCATCCTCCTATTCTTCATTAGTTGAGACAGCAGTTGTCTTTTCACAACCTGCATAAGCGATGTGTTTGTGAAAAGGAGCTTCCGAGGATGATTAGTCAGTGTGTTTAATTTTTCAACCGGCGCAAATCTGTCAAAAGTTATCCTTGTTTGTATCAAGTGCAGCAAGACTGTGGCAACAGTTTTAATAATTTCATTGCGATATTATGAATTCAGCAAGAAAAACTTGAGAAATTGTTATGGATTGTGCAAGGTTGTACAAGTCGAATATGATTAGTATCTATCAGAAATGTATAGACTATTTTGAGGCTCAAGTTTCTGAGATTGACGAAGTTATTTATTTTAAGTGGGTGAACCTTAAAACCACCATTGATTGACAGGCACTACAAACGTGTTTCGCATATGTCCGTAAATTTGATGATTCTGGCAAATCGGGTGATGGCGACACTATGCAAAAAAAAATGTAAGTAATGAAAAAATGTCTCCGTGGAATAAAAATAAGACTGAAATCGAGGATAGGTGGATTGAGGATCTTTAAACATTTTGAAGTGAATAACATTCCGTTTCAAAACTTAAAAAAAAGTTGTAGAATTTGCGTTATTTTTGCCTGGTACAAATGCTGTAACGGAGAGGGTATTTTCAGTCGTTAACAAAATTTGGACCACGGAAAAATCTCAGTTGAGCGTCGATACACTGAAAGCGTTGTTGCAGGTTAGGTTTAATTTTCAGGACACAAGAGCAGTTCACAGAGTAGAATTGTCTGAAAAACTAGATATTTTTACTGTGCTTCATGAACTTCCAAAATCGTAGTAACAAAGTATTAAGGCCAATCCCTAAATTAGTTAAATCATGTGCAGAGTTAAGTTACGTAGATGTAGATTGCTGGTAATAAAATCATATTGTTTCGGACAGTCACACGAACCTGAGTGTCTTTCAAGATATCACAATTCACGAAAGACCAATTAACAATAAGTTAAATACAATAGAAAACGTTACGTTCTTCGGTTTGCTTCAGTATAGTATTTTATATTGGTGCATTTCAAGAAGATTCTATGTTCAGCATTTGACAATATAGAGAAGAAGAAAACCTTAAAGTTGTTCATGATTTCAGTTAACTCCAATCAATCAGCGAGACAAATCAACAATTAATAACCGTAATGTTGTGCACAATTCGTACCTTTCTTAACCTATACACTTTTTTCTTGGATGCGTAACTTCTATTGGAACGAAAGGACAGGGTCGGTTCAAATATGACATACGCTATTTTCCGAAATTTTTAACCCCCTCCCCCTGTCACGCTTTTTTTCCACACTTATAACACGCACTGTCAGAACTTCTCAACCCCCAATCCCCCTGTCACTATGGACGTTATTATTTAAACGTTCCCACACTGATTCGCCAATTCCAAAATCTCTTCTCAAGAGAAAAACAACTACTTGTACACAGTAATACTAATTATCATTTGAACGCGAACTAAAACAAAACTGACTCACCCATCGGCGCCCCAGCCCTTCCGCCACCTTAGACGGTCGCGGTCGGTGGGGCATGTCCTTCCTCGAGATGTTCCAACAGCTGGCGTGGTCTGGAAAAAGTATCTCCACAAACGTCGCACCGCAAGGCTGCACGTCGATCGCGAGAATGCCCGTACGAATGAAGGAACAACTTTGCCCTCGAAATGAACCTCCGCTGGCACTCTGCACACTGAAATGGTCGACTATTGTCATGGGTTCGAACGTGGACGTTGAACGCCGGCCGGAAGCGGAATCTTCTGGAACAGATTTCGCACTGAAATTGTCCCTCGATGGTACCTCCTCCCACACGCCTTGCCGATACATGGGTCTGCAACGGTCGACGCATTACAGGTTTACATTCACCGTTTCTCAAACCTCCGCTGGTGGGACCCAGCCTTACATCGACTGCACCGTCACTCGCTTCCAAAATATCGCTTGAATCCATCTGTGTAAAAATCAAACTTCAGCTGTAGTCTCCGGAACGGCGATAAACACTCACCTCCGTTTCAGCTTGGTAGAAGCTCTCGTCAAGCACCAAAGTACTCTCCTCGATACTAGGCGAATCGATGTTAATTGTGGGTTCGATAGCATCGAAATCCATAAATCGCTCGTGCTCCATCTTATGCAGCTGCAGAGACTCCATCGTATAAAACATCCGCTCGCAAGTTTCGCACTTTCCTACTGGATCCTTCTTAACTTTGTACTTCACCACCGTGTACGTTTTTTCACACTTTGTCCTGTCGAATGTGATGTCGAAATTGTCCTCCCGTTCCTCTACGGTACAGTCTAGTTGAATCATTCCATCATCGCCATCTTGTTCATCTCCGTCACCGAAATCATCCGCAAACCAAGCATTCTGTTTCACGATCATTTCCGATTCGTCGAACGACTGCTCCTGCTGCAGATCAATGTCGTTCCGGGAGGTCGATCCGGATGTGTCCACTGCTGCTGGCAATCCATCAGAACTAGCCGTAGCACTGTGCGACTTCTCATGGAGTTCCAAAAAGTCCGCATTCGTGAAGCAACTGTCGCAATCGAAGCACTTATACAAGCAGGGCTTTTTCAGTCGTAATTTTACGTTGTACGTTCTGATCAGCTTCGTGCGATCGACGTTGTCGTCGACGCTTTTGTTGAGACTGGTGATTTTAGTCAACACATCAGCCAGTTTTGTATCGCCTTCTGTGTTGCTGCAACCGGCTGCTGTCGCTTGATTGTATTCTTCTTGGCATTCGTCGTCGTTCCGTTGCTTCTTTTTCTTCGAACGGTTTCGATACGTGCGGACGGGGTTCACAAGCGGTTCCAAATTTTTAAGCGCATCCAACGTGAAATCGTTGCTAGGTTCCATTGCAGTTTTTCGATTATTCGTTTCACCGTTGTTTGGTAAGCGACTTTTTAAACTCAGAACGCTCGATTTCGGGCGGTATTATGAAGATATTTGCAATTAATAATGTTAGTATTCCAGGAGATAAATCTAGCGAACAAATTTTTCCACGATTTAAAAACAGAGAGCTGTCAACGAACAACCATATCACAGGGTGAACCTTTTATTATGTTTTTTTCAAAGCGTACACTCTAATAGAAAAGGAACCATTCATCGGAACAACTGCACCCATTTGTATCTACCCTGCACGCTAAGATAAGATTACCGAAAAAAGGTTTTCATTTTACCGAAAATTAGGTTTTGGTATCAAAACCTAAGTTATTGGTATAATTTACCGAAACAAAACGTTTTATTTTACTATTTGTTTCAGTAAAATGGATTTACAGATTTTATCGTTATATTTTACCTAAATTTGGTTAAATATGCTCCCTAAGATCTGCAAGCAATTTCGGTAAAAAGTACCGTACCAAAATAAGTAATTATTAACGTTTTTCCCTTCTTTCCAACAATACCGAAATTTCTGTAATCCATGTTTACCGATAATTTCAGTATGTGCACTTTTGTGCGGTTTTCGGTATTTTTTACCGAATTTTCCATTTTTTGGTCTTAGCGTGTGGATAAAAATTCTATCGTTACACACTTAGGCCCGGTGCACACCTGCGTTAAATCACGCAGCGATACCGCAGCGTTTTTCGAGCGGTTGATAACGTTTAGTGCACACGATACGCGTTTTTTCAGCGGTAATTGCTGCAAACTGTCATTTATTCCTAGAAATTGTTCCAACATCGGCTTATTTTCGAGCATACAACAACAAACAATGGAAGCTTATCGGAGCAAAAAAAAGTTTTTCGCGACTTAAGTGTACAAAAAGTTGATAAAAAATGCTAACAGGTGATCCTGGGTTCATCCCTTCACACACATAAGAGTAGCATGAGGGGCTTTTGTGACAACGTATGCAGATTTGAGGCATAATCGCGATAAATGTTTCACATACTTCGGACTTAATATTGAATCATTTGATGAACTGTTAGCAAGGATTCAAAACAAAATAATAATGAACAGATGAAGTAGATTTCGTCTAGGAGGTGAATCGAACAATCGACCAAGTAGATTTTAGGCGATGGATTTCGTCTGTACACTTTGTCTACTGGTCAATCGGTAGATGCCCGTGTCCAGCTTCCATAAGTTTCGGTGCGAGAATTCGCCATCGGTTCCGGAATCGGTCGAGCACACGGACGAAAACCGATTTAATCGATTTCGTTTTTTATTCTGTTTGTCATCCAATGAATGGTGAAATGTCCGGCAGATGGTAATCCATGCTCCTCTGCGTTGATTACGGTCAACATAATCGTCGCGGCTAGTGTCCCAGATTTGCGGACGTCTTTTCACTTCTCCAATGAACAACTCTATATCCAATTTCTTTTCGTTTGCCATCACAAACTTTTTAATCAATTTTTTGGTCAGCGAGATGGACTGTGAGCAGGTGCAACCGGACAAAGAAAAACAAATCGATTTGTTTGTTTTGCATAGTGTCGGTTTATGTGTAGAAAGAACTGTCAAATACCCGCGTTGCCGCTGCCTTAATCGCAGTTTCTCTGTTCGGTAATATTTTGTGCAGTTTTTGCGCAGGGGCGAATCACTTGATATATAACTGAATCAAAAATTTATAGGAATTTGGCAAAAATGTGGCAATGAATGCGCTGAAAAGTGTTCAAATAAATGAAATGCGCCAGAAAATGGGCAATAATTAAGCACTAAAATGCGTCAATGCGTTGAAAAATGTGCAAAAATGCTACAATGCACTTTTTAATACGTTAGGCAAAATCGAAAATGCAAGAGTGATTCTTCCCTCGGTTTTTGCACCGTAAAACGTAAAAATTACCGAACAGCCACAGCCAGTATTGAATGAAAAAAAACAACCGTTGTTCAGTAACTTTTGCTGCAAACAACTGACTACGGTAACAACGAGTACCGAATTTACCATAAAATAAAATGTTTACGGTGCATGAAGATATTTCAGTAAAAAAATTACCGAATAATGTGTATATTTTATGTTGTACTAAACAGTTAGTTAACTACTTAACCCTATACTTCCCAAGTAACCACCAGGCTGTAATAGCATGCATATATAGGGCATATGTATAACGTCTAGTGCATCATTAAAGTTGAATTGAAGCTGAAAAGGGCCCCACTAAGATCGAACTAATGCTATATCTTTTGTAATGCCATAAGACATTGCTAAAGTAGCATTATTGCATTGGTAATGCATCACTACATTCTTAAGCTAATCTAACGCTTTATTACTTGACAACTGTTGAATTGATGCAATCCCGCACTACCGATGTTGATTTTGGGTTGAATAAATGCAATAATATAATGCTTGTGGTTACTTGGGTTAACCTCATCGCCATGTCATTTCCTTCGTGCAATTTCCTGGTGACCTCACGTGATTATCTTTATAGTTAAAGAATTGAAGACAATAATTGTATTGTTAGTGAAGTTTCCCATTGAATTTGCCTCTCTTTGGATGTATTCTTAAGACAAAAAAGACTACATCTAAAATGCATTACTTTCTTTTTCAGCATTTCGCGGCGGAAGTAATGATATGACTCGAGTTCCAATGCCAAGCTATAGCAGTGAAATTTGCTGGCTTGGAGGCCGCTTGCGCCAACTATTTTCATCTCTTTAGCTCGGATAAGACTTGTGTCAGTTCCCCTTAAATGCTTGTGCGCTGCTAAAAAAATGAAAAACTTTTAACAAAACCTGAAAATAATACTGTTTTAATTCCATCTCGGGGTTTTCGCCATAAAAGCAAAAAGAGAAAAGCTGAAAAATTCAGTAAAAATAAATGTAAACAAATCGATTACAGAGAAAGTCAGTATTTTCTTTTACTGACTAAGCCAGTACTTTTTGACAATTGTGTTATTTACCGAGTTTTCGGTAACGAAAAAGAGTGTTGAGTTCATTACTGAAAACTCAGCTGTTTGAAAACTCAGTAAAATTTTACCGACTTCGGTAATAAAAACTCTGTGTGTATGCCTGGTTGAATTAAGCGCAAACAGCAACAATTTTTATCTGGCTATAGATGCGTTTGATTTTACCATGCCTGCGATTAGATCAACCATGATGGGGCTTATATCAACATGAAGTCTGTCAAACATACCAGAAATGTTGAAGGTTTTATCGCAGACAGACGGTTGACTTCAGCTCATTTACCTATATGTAAAAGCGAGGCTTTCCTCAATATATCAAGTAGCAATAAGCTAACAGAGAGCGCCACAGATTTGTTTGGATTGGTAAAGGTCGGTATCGTGTTCAAAAGAAATTTCTTTTTCTATCTCAATCCTATGTTAAATTCCGTTTACTGAAAGAGGTTACGGAATTTTGTTCAATATTTCCAAGCGGAATTTTAACAATTGATCTGCATGGAACCTAATGTCACCACCGAAATAATCGAGCGGAACATTCTTCCTAAAGTAAAACTGACAGTTCCCATTAGTTTGCGTGAAAACCTTACACATTCAAATTTTGTTTTGCTTGCTTTTAAGGTGAGTACTGCTGCCGAAATTTCTTTTCGATTCTTTATTTTTCCGCTTCTGTAAACGGAATTTAACATGGGTTTGGGATAGAAAAAGAAATTGCTTGCAAACACGATACCGATTGTTTACTTCGAAGATTTCATTAATTTTCATTTCCGAGCAATCGAAGTACTATTCAGAATCTCGGAATCTCTGCATTTTGATCTAGTCAGCGTTTTCCGGAAAATGCAGTTGCTGTAAAAAAAACTAAGCCAAGGTTATTTAGGAACGTTTTTTTTTCAACCTGGATTCGTCTAGTGGTAAATCTATTTTCCTGTGTGAGTTGGTTAAATTTCTATATGAGGAATAGAGGAATCCAACTTGAAAAAAAGAAGAAGAAACCGAATGGTGATAAATATGACAGCTCCCATGTTAAAGTGCAGTGACCATTCGCTAATTGCAATTTCGTTAATTGCAACGTCTTTTAATTGCAAGTTCACTAATTGCAAGGATTTGCAATTAAAAAGCAATTAACAGTCATATGCAAATGTCAAGCAGGAATCTGTCATTTACGATCCATGGTTCACTAGGTTTTGTCAGTCGTTTTACGTTGTCTGGTCACTGTATAGGACGAAAATTTTGAAATGGTCCTTAAAATCGAGCGGAATGACTCAAAGCGATTCGCTGCAGAGCAAGAAAATCCAAAACTGTCTCGGTAAATACATTATGACAGTCAACATAAAAAATAATCAAATATGCCCCTGTTGGAGTTTTATATTTTTCCTCACACAGCAGATTGCTCTTAGTTAAAGTTTCATTTGAATTTATTAGAATCATTTTAATGTTTCGTCCTATACTGAACATGGAGCTGTCAGATTTATCACCACTGATGTCTTCCTTTTTCAACCTGATTCCAAGTAACCAAGAGGTATAATATGCATATATAGGCACATGATTTGGTCTAGTGCATCATTGAAATTGATTGCTGAAAAGGGCCCACTAAAATCGAACTAATGCTTATCTTTTGTAATGCTATAAGACATTAAAGTAGCATTATTGCATTGGTGCCTCACTACATCTGAAGCTAATCTGACGCTTCAGTACTGACAGACTGCTGAATTGATGCGATTCTCATTTCCGATATTGATCCTGGATTGCATATGCAATAATATAATAATTGCTTCCAATGAGTAAATGATTCGTACCGTGTAGTAACCTTCCATGGAAATTGAAATCTTTCAACTACGATATTCACTTCCTTTTATAGTTCGACTTGCGGTGCCGAATCCACTGTTGAAAGAAGCAAAGAAACAAAAGAAGCAGCAACTCGCACGAGGTAAAAGATAAACACATTACTCTGCAGGCGGCCAATGAAGCTACACGCCGAGGCTTTAATTTGAAGAAAGTTGATTTTAGAAAATCTTGTTTTCAACCATCGATATTGGTTTATTATTCATTTTTCAATAAGTAAAATGGTAAGTCATCCTGATAATCGTTATAGTTTCATTAGTACCTGCTCATATGCGCTGTAATCGTTAGTCGTTCATGAAACGTACGCATAACCTCGAAATACCTAAAACTAACCTATTGCTGCTTCCTTTCAGACGGAGGAAGTCAACCCCAAGGCTTATCCGCTGGCGGACCAGGCGCTGACTTCGAAAATCATGACCCTGATCCAGCAAGCAGTCAACTACAAACAGCTGCGACGTGGTGCTAACGAAGCGACCAAAACGTTGAACCGTGGTCTGTCCGAGTTCATCGTGATGGCGGCGGATGCCGAACCACTGGAGATTATCCTCCATCTGCCGTTGCTGTGCGAGGACAAGAACGTACCGTACGTTTTCGTTCGCTCAAAGCAAGCCCTGGGACGTGCCTGTGGTGTGTCCCGCCCGATCGTGGCCTGCTCCGTTACGATCAATGAGGGTTCGCAGCTTAAGTCGCAGATCGTCACCATTCAGCAGGAGATCGAACGCTTGCTGGTTTAAATTCTAATCATTCATGTTCAACCTCCGTCGAGTGCGTGTACAAAGTTACGATAGCATTTAGCACCGATAAGAGTTTCCAACTGAATAGTATTCTAAGACGAAGGAATTTTGTTGTAAAAAATCCGAGCATTAAAGTTTACTATTGGAGTACAACAAATTAGGTTAACTTTTATTTGTTGAGAAAAAAATCGTACTACGATGATTTCGACACAAAATTTTCATCAGGGCCTAACTGACAAACGTAAACTAACTATTACAAATACTATTCGCTTCTTCCGTAAATTTCTCGTGGCACAAAAGCTACCATGTAAGCCTCCAATTCTATCGGATAGGTGAACACTTCCTCTTCGAAATGATCGTAGTGGATTGATTAGGCGAGTTTTCAAAACGAGAAATTTAAGGAAGAAGCCATTGTTTACGTTTGTCAGTTAGGCCCTAATGAAAAATTTGTGTCGATTTATATTAAAAATCTAGACAAAATAGTCAAAAGGTCGAAAGTAACATTTGTAAACAATGACCTCTTGCGTATTTTTCTGGGATCTGCTTGCTCCCACAGCCAAAATAGCACCAGCAACAGATAGAAGGAGTTGTTACCTTCCCTTCGGTAGTAGATATAGATGTAAGCAACCTGGCATTTCCAGGAAATTTACGTTTTAAGTCATTGTTTACAATTGTTCCTTTCGACCTTTTGACGATTTTGTCTAGTGGTGATAAATCTGACAGCTCCCATGTTAAAGTATAGAATGAAACTTAAAATGCTTCTAGAAAATTCAAATGAAATTCTTATTAAAAGCGGTTTGTTGTATGATGTAAAAAAAATCCAAAACTTCGATGAAGACATTTTCAGCAAAATAAAATTAAAATTAAAATAATGAATCTATTGTGTAGTTTTGGATTTTTCTTACATCATACAACAAACTGCTTTTAATTAGAATTTTATTTGAATTTTCTAGAAGCATTTTAAAAGTTTCGTCCTATATTTTAACATGGGAGCTGTCAGATTTATCACCACTCGATGTCTTCTTCTTTTTGCAAGTTGGATTCCTCAATTGTCGCCTCGTGTGAGGTGACTCTACGTGCAAATCAAATGGAGAGTCACCTCGTATGTGAGAGCGAGTCGTCTCGACGCACGCTACGCAGAATAAGGCTGATCTACTCGGTCCAACGATCTCATTGATGGATTAAAACAGTGTTTTTGTGGAAAATCCAGCAATGCTGAAGAAGATAGCTTAGTACTCTATGGATGGCCCCGACTTGAGACGTTTTAAAAATTGACTGGGAAAATTAGAGATCTGCGAGACAGCCCTTATCAGCTACGAGCCGTACATCGTACACAATTCTTTGGAGGAGGAGCTTAGACTACGGCATGTGGATCATTTTCCGTTGGTTTTGTTCGGTCTGTCCAAAAACGTACGGCTTAGAAAATCTGACTATACGGCTGTGACATGTGAGTTTTCGCAGATGACTTACTTTTGTTTTTATTTTACTAGACTGGACCTGCTTTGGTTATTCTTCTTACTGAAGAATCGCTATTGTATGTAATACTGTAAATTTTTGTGAAAACATAATCTTTGCAAGTATTTACAATACTGTTGTCAGTTGTCAGTTATCTTACAGCAACAACAAAGACACCAAATGCATAACACATTTTTGAGGAACGAATGCTTTTCATAAATGAGTAGTAGATTTTTCAACCACTGTTAAATTGATGTTTGACGATATTTTTTATCACTAGAATTACCTATGGAGGGCTTTAGATTAAAATTATGTAAATTCGTGTTGTTTTTTCAGGTTCATTAGTTTTCCAATGAAATTCTGCGAAATTCGTTTTGTGGAAAATGAATACCTATGTTGCTTGAAGAGCGCTACAAATATTGCCACATTTGAGAAAATTTGTGGACGAAGTCAGGAAGTAAGAAAATTGTAGGAAAGTCATCCGAATTTCTAACGGAGCTTTCCGCCGTTATTTCGATCAAGAGTGTTCGCTGTTGTGGCTGATGCGGTAGACGAGAAGATGCTGGGACCAAAGCTGACTTGTCATCACGACTGCAGCAAAGGTCGAGTCGTTTCCCAGAAAGAATCTCCTATGACTTCGTTTCTTTATGACGATTTGACGGGACTAGTTAGAGCCGCTATGGAGAAATTGGTTAAGCCCAAGCATTTGACAGTCAAAGCAAAATCATTACTTGAAATAGAATTGATGTAATGCAATCTTCTGCCAGACTTTAATGTGGAAATCGGTTTTGCTTCGGTTTTTCAATTGGCAATCGCAAAAAGTGAGAACATATCCGACAAAGACGTTTTGTTATTCTGCAACGACTCTCAATCTATTAACGGTGATTTGTTGAAGAAGCTATTAAACAAATCTTTGTTAATATAGGGTATGTGTCCCTTAACTCAGCCTAATATGCAACAATCGATTATATTTTTTATTATAACTCATAAAGTAGTTGAGCTGGAAACAAAATTTAACTAGCTATACACTTGCTAACATATCTTCAATAAGCCATCTGGGAGTATGTATCACGAAAAGTTACACAACTCGTGTTATAAAGTCAGAATCTTTCGAGGGATATGGATGTAATGTCGGTTTATTGGTACCCATTGGGTCTAATTATGGATGCAAGTTCGTCCCATTCGATGGATTTGTTATTAAATGTTGTCTAGGTATGATTTTTTGGCTGATTTTCTGATTCAAGGCGTTGCCAGCTGTATTCGCTCTACCCAAATAACAATTTCGTAAATCAAACTAAGCTTTAACTACTAAAAAACACTTAAGTAATTTTGACATATGATTTACCGGCCATTCGGGAATCAAAACATTATAATTCACTCTACACAGACTTTGTTCCTTTAGTTTGTGTTAAAATGAGCCTTATGTAAAACATAAATGTTACCAATAACCAAATTTTTACTACGATTTTCATACAACAGGCCATAGTTAGAAACATAGAAAAAAATATGTCCCTAACATTGGGTCCATCGTTTTCTTGTTAAATCATTGTTATTTTACCTATGCGACCTGTTAGTTTATAACATGTGACTATATTCTGTACATCTTGGTTGCATTATTCGATTTATAATTTCAATTTCGGCAAATTTAAATTATTCGAAGATAGTGTAGATATTCTGTTCAGCTTCACCAGTAAAGTCATGGTGTCCAAAAAGTGAAGGAATTCGAAAATTACGCGAAAGTGAACTACTATAAATTTATTAATATTGTCTCAATTGCTTTGAAATCAATCAGTCATCCTGATAGCAACATAATTTTGTTGATTATCGCCGAAATAATGACATATATGGTACATAGGCCGAATCAAGGAGCTAGGCTAAGATTACATCCCGTTACCCTACCTTTTATAACGCGTTACGCCATCTTCATTAACACAGAGAACAGACATCTAAGCTGGCTTGCCAGCTGTGTGTAAATTTCTGAAACTGCTGTTTTAAAACAACAGCAAGTTTCCGTTAGTTTTGGTGAACCGTATGTTGATGGCACCACTTGCTCGCCTCGAGATGTGATAGTCTGTCAATTTAAGTTTGGTGAAACCTAGATTAGGCGGCGTTGTTTTTCCAACGGTTTGCTTTTAAAAATTTACACAGTAAAGTGGAAAAAAAAAGTTCGAGCCTGGATGTCTGTTCTCTGTGGTTATAACTCAATTCACTGACAAAGCTTAAAAACATATGGAGCATTGTCTGTAAACGTTCGTAGATAAAGTACTTGGGCAGCTATGCAAAATGCCGTCTTCAAAGACGGTGATTGCCGGATTCCAGAGGAAAGCGTTTTGACAAATGTTGGCTAAAATTAATTGATCATTCCAAGAAGGAGCAGCCAAATTTCACAACATTCGTTCAAAAGGTGCTCATCCTGTTGCACGAAAATGCAACGATGGAGGGAAGATTTTCAAAAAATCAAGTGTCTAGTGGTGAACTAAAATGAAAGAGAATTTTCTACGAACTGCCAACGACGTTTACGAAGTACTTGATACAATATGCACGCAACGCAGGTCCATCATTTTGTACTCGAAACCCTCGAATGCTTTACTATTTTTCTTCGATGTTAATGCTTTTAGAAACTTGAAAGGCAATGACTTATATAGAGCGATTTTTGTTCTCGTTTACAAAATGAGAGACCAGAGTAGATCGCGCAACACGCAAGAAGCTCGATTTGCGGCCGCTATTTGTAATTTTCTCAAATGAAATAAGAAATAATTTCGATAAGAGCGTCTTCCAAAACGCTTCTCCAGGCAAGTATGGCTCCATTATTTGCCCAGCTAGACCTGATGCGCTCTTCGAATCCAGTCACTCTGATTGTACGCCTGTTTTTCTTCACGGACTACTGGCTTATTACCAGAATGTTCGTGGTCTCCGAACGAAAATAGATGGCTTTTTCTTAGCTGCCGTCGAGTCCAACGTCGACGTGATTGTTCTAACCGAAACCTGACTCAGTAAACAAATTCATTCCGCTCAACTATTTGGAGATCAGTTCTCAGTTTTTCGGAACGATCGTAATCGCATAAATAGCAATAAGTCTCGTGGTGGTGGCGTCTTGATAGCAGTTTCCAAAAGACTACACAGTTTCCTGGATCCCACTCCTATTAACCTTCCGATCGAACAGTTATGGGTCCGGATAACAACTCCACACAGGAGGTTAAGTATCGGCTCCATATACTTACCTCCCGATAGGAAATCTGATTTAAGCAGCATTGAGAACCATAGGTTCGGTTGGCCCTGTGTTATCCCGTTTAGATCACCAAGCCTACGCTTTACTATTTGGCGATTACAACCAGATTGGGGGGAATGTTCCCATGATTGGTCATCCCACAATTGACGATCTTCGTTCGCATATGCCACCTGTCTGCTGTGCTTTGATGGATGGATTTAGCCTTCATAATTTAACGCAAATAAATTCATCGTTAAATCGTAATTCGAGGCTGCTTGATCTTGTGTAGGTAAATGAAGCTGTCGTAATGGAATGTGCTGTTGTCGAAGCCTCCGAACCTTTAATTAACCTTCACGGCGATCATCCTGCACTGGAGATTACTATCAATCTATCAGAACCTATTACCTTCGATAACATCGTTGATCCACAAGGCCTGAGCTTCCGTAGAACTGATTTTGCTGCTATGGGCCAATCTCTGTCCCAAGTCAATGGACGAAGCGGTAGATTTTTTTGACGAGGTTGTGTCACGGGCTATATCAGATTTAGTTCCGCTGAGGAGACCTGCTCGTAAAGGGAAGGTCAATTAATTATGTCACGCAGTAAGGGGGAGGGGGGGGGAGGGGGCAGGGGTTTGGGAAAACGTGACAATCCATACAAAAAATATGAAGGTTCATATAAAACAAAGTTGACAAGGGGGGTTATAAAAAGTCACTTTTTGCGTGACATAATTAATGGACGTTTTTTGAATGGACCATCACATGTTTTTGTATGGATAGCGTGACATAATTAATGCGCATTTACGGTATCTGAAACGTGTGAGATCGAAGCATAGACTAACTCTAAGACCAGTAGATCTCATACAAAAACGATTTTTTTTGGCTCGGTCAGTACTAGCACATCGGTCTCAAGCTCGGTCCCAAGCTTAATAATGCGCCCCTAATAATGAACTCACATGAATACACTCTCAAATATTCTGTCAAAATAACACAGCAAATCAAAACAAAGGCGCAAATATGTATAACAAGGTGCTGGCCTTAAGGTGTAATCCGGACCAAGGGGTTCTACAACAATGAACCAATTTCAAATCGCTAGTTGCATATTGATTGTTGATCGAAGGCTCTTCGTAAGTACTGCAAAACTCGAAATCAATTCACCAAGCGAATTTTTCTCGACAGCTAGTACCCATTACCGAATGTACAATCGTCTTCTTAAGGTCGGTATCGAGTTCGAAAGAAATTTCTTTTTCTATCTTAAGCCCATGTTATATTCCGTTCTCTGTAACGGAAAAGTAAAGAATCAAAAAGAAATTTCTGTAGCACAAACAAAATTGGAATTTGTAAGGTTTCCACGCAAACTAATGGAAGCTGTCACTTTTACTTTCGGAAAAATATTCCGCTCCATTGTTCCGTAAGTGAGGGTGACATTTCGTTCCATGCAGATCAATTGTCAAAATTCCGCTTGGTAATATTGAACAAAATTCCGTAACCTCTTTACTTTTAAGGTCGATACTGGCCTTTAGAAAGAATTATTCAAAACGAATCCAATCTAACATTCGGCGCAACCCAAAGTTTTTCTGATCATTTGTGAACACAAAAAGAAATGTTAATGGGCTACCGGTTGAAATTCATCTTGGCATGACAGAACTCACCAGCACACCAGTGGACATATGTGATCTCCTTTCACGAGCATCTTCAAAAGTGTATCCAATAACACCACGGCCAGCATTGGAGCAAGTCAGCGAAGGAAAATCGAGAGGATACTCTCAGAGACGCGCGTTCGACTTCAATAATATCCTGCGATTAGGATTTGACCTCGTTGAATCCGCAATCCGGAAGCTTGAAACTCTCAAACTTGGCAGGACCTGACGGAGTTCCTTCCGCGCATGTACTGTGGCAATTGCTCTGCAGTGTTTTACGATTCTCTCTTGAAGCTTTTCAATATCTCGTTGCGACAGGGAAAGTATCCAGTCGGTTACAGTAGAGATAAACAAAATGTCGAAAATTATCAAGGGATCACACCGCTCCGCGCCCGCTTCAAAGTCTGCAGATCATCGTCAACGGCTGGATGTTTGCTAGTTACAGCACTAACTACGTCTCTCCTTACCAACATGGATTTCACCCCCAGAAGATCGATTTCAACCAACCTCGCACCTTTCGCTTCCTCGTGTCTCCGGAATACGGAAGCTGAATCTCAGGTCGACGTTGTTTACGCACGGATCTCAAGGCGTCAGTCTTTGATCGGGTCGACCATGCTTATATTTTTTAGCAAAGCGAAGGCAAACTTGGCGGTCAAGACAAACGGACAGGATCCTCTGTGTGAAGATCGGCTCAGCTCGATCGAGCTAATTTTCTTATATGTCGGGTGTACCTCCAGCACAGAGAACAGACATCCAAGCTTGAGTGCCCTTCGTGTGTAAATGTTTGTAACTGTCATTTTAAAATTTCAGCTTGTTTCCGTTAGTTTTTGAAAGTGTCAAATTTCGGCCTACGTTGATTATGAACAGTCCCTTATTGTACAGTGAGAATCGTTAGTTACTCCCAGCCCCATTCAGCCAAGCTAAGCTAATAACATATCGGTTGATTATTATTCAACATATCGGTTGATTATATAGTCCATGGACAGGTCACAAAAAATACCCAAGAGATATTTAGTGACTACGACGGGAGATCAACCAGCATGAGACTGAAAAACTCGATAATCAAGAAAAAAGTTGATCGGTAACATACCTAGTAGAATTACGTCAACTCAAATTTGAGTTGCTTCCTATGTCTGCAAAATAACAGTCATCCGCCTTTCGGTATGCACAATTGTTGCGTCGCTGATGTTGCATATATGGCAGGCGAACGCATTTATATTCACGAACTTTAAGATCCGCTCAGAATTGTGTTGGACTCGAAACGAACTCCAATGACTTACACGCTAAGACAAGAATACGGAAAAGCCGGTAAAAATACCGAAAACCGCACAAAAGTGAACACACTGAAATTATCGGTAAACATAGATTATCTGAATTTCGGTAATGTTGGAAAGAACAGGGTGGCCACACAATTTTAATTTAAAAATTCCCGCATTTTTACCGCATTTTTGCATTATTTTCCCGACTTGGAAGATGAGCGAATATATATTGTAAATTCCAACACATTGCTAATTTTTTTCTTTACTGAAAATCAGCAAAATTTTGCTAGAATTGTTGCCGAGCTGAATTTTCAGTAATCATTTCAGCAATATAAAATTACTGTCTTTTTCAGCAATGCGAAATGTCATCCGTTTGCTTGACAGAAGTTTGCATGTTAACCTTCGCGTATACATCTGATTTTTTGCTGGAAATTGCCACAATTTTGGCTGTTTCGTGATTTGAGACGGCACTTTTGGTTTGATATAATTCAGTAAAAACCATCAATTTACTGAAAACTCAGCAATTTTTGCTGTTTCGTGAATTGACGGCACTTTGGCTGGTAGAATTCAGCCAAAATCGTCAATTTTTCACTGAAAAATCAGTTTTCTGGTTTTCCATTTCAGTGTTCACGATTATTCAAAACATATTTTATTTTGGTTTTTTTCAGTCATATTTCAAGTATGAGTCAAGCTTAAAAATGTAGTTACGCATGGTTGTGGTCCACGGCCAAAACAGTACTAGTGAAAAAAATGAAAAAAAATGCGAGAGACGGCTCAAACTTCTATTTGAATAAATAATATGTTTGCACTAGCAGTAAAAAATGCTTGAGGGATATCACATCCTACCGGAAATACACGTCGGTTTAACCGGATGTACGCAGAGGCGAATTGTTCGACGTCGTCTTCAGGCTGAAAAAGATGATCAGCATTATTTTCAAAGAGTTTTGAAAAATGTTTTAGCTCAAACATTGATCCACTCGATAATACGAACCAAAAAGTTTACGATTATTTGTGGTCCAGGAACTGTACGCTTGACTCCACGGGATGGATTTTGCAAAATGGACGATCGCTGCCGACAAAACAATGAGAGCGTTTCTTTTTTATTAAATAATTTGACAGACTGACAGTCAGGTGGTGAAAGATGCGGAGTGTTCCGTAATCTGGGTCAGTTTACTGGATTTCAGTAAAAACAAACCAAATTGCTAATTTTCAGTAAAACGTAATATTGCTGATGGTTTTCCAGCAAATCATTTTGCTGAAATCCTTGATCATTTTTTTGTGTGTAGGTATTTTTGAAGTATATGAAGTTTTTTTCAAATAGTACCCGCGGGCAACTTTAATATTGCATCATCTGCTTTGGTCTCTCATATTGCTATATTTTTTCAGTTTGGTTCGCCACCAGACAGTTTCCATTTATTGAAAATCCCCATTTTTGTGCGACAGGATGAGTTAATTTTTAACAAATGTTGTCAAATATGGCAGCTCCTTCTTGGAATGACCAATCAGTTTTAGCCAAAATTTGTCCAAACGATGTTCTTTTCTCCGGAATCCGGCAAGCAACGTCAGACGGCATTGAGCACAGCTGCCCATATCTTTAACTTTGTGGGTAGCTGCAGCGCTCAGATATTTTTTATCTACGAACGTTTCCAAATACAGATCCAGAAACTTTTTAGCTATGTCCGTTAAGTGAGTTATAACAACAAGATTAATGCAGATGACTTAACGCGTTATAGGGAATGTTAATGGATATTTGGAGCAAATTCTGTCGTTTTCCTTATTGCCGGTTTAGGGAACGTCCATTAATTACGTCACGCAAAAATAGACTTTTTATAATACCCCCCCTCCCCCCTTGTCACGTTTTTTGTATGGACCTTCAAATCTTTTTGTATGGATCGTCACGTTTTCTCAACTCCCCACCCCTTACTGCGTGACATAATTAATGGACCTTCTTAGAGGCAAACCAATTTTCACATTGAGGCACAGAGAACAGACATCCAAGCTGGAGTGCCCGCCGTGTGTAAATTCCTGTAACTGCCATCTTAAAATTTCAGCTAGTTTCCGTTAGTTTTGGTGATTCGTATATTGATGGCGCCACCTACGCGCCTTGAGATTTGATAGTCTGTCAATTTTAGTTTGGTGAAACCTAGACTAGGCGGCGCTGATTTTCCAACGGTATGCTTTTAAAAATTTACACAGTAAATTGGGAAAAAAATGTTCGAGCCTGGATGTCTGTTCTCTGTGTTAGAGGCTAGTAGAAGATTCTATTTCAATTAACGAGTTGGCTTTGACTGTCAGATGCTCGAGCTTAACAATTTCTTCCATAGCGGTTCTTACAAGTCCCGTCAAATTGTCAAACAGAAACAAAGTCATAGAAGATTCGATCTGAGAAACGCTTGACTATTCCTGCAGACGTGAAGATAAAATTCAGTTCTGGTCCCAGCAGCTTATCGTGAACCGCATCAACCTCAACCGCGAACATTTTTTATTTACATCCTGCTTCCTGACTTCGTCCACAAATAGATTCTCAACAGATCAACATTTGTAGTAGCTCTCGAGCACCTGCATACTCGAACCCTACAATTTCCCTGACCTTCTAAGATGTGCTGTATACTTCTAGCAAGTTTCATGCAATTATGAGAAATTCTCTGAACCTCTAGGAAAATCCGCAAACTTTTGAAAAGCTCCATGATTTTTTTCAGTTTCTTCACCTCTTCCGGTGTTGGAGGACGCAAATACTGCGGGTCGTAAGTCTTCAGAATAGATTTGAAAAAAATCCTCAAGATCACCAACCCTCAAGTTTTCGTCGAGAGAACTAGCTGAGAAACCGTACGCCAACATTCGTTAGGTTGCAGTGTACCTTTGTAACGGACTCAGGTAAACATTTCCAGCTGCATTGCAACAGCTCGAAAAAGTCATCCGTTGACTCTAGTTGTCGCATAACGTACAGGTACATCTCCCTTGCCATGTTGAAACGGCGCATAAAGTTCATCTTGTCATAGGTTGGCGTGTCACTATAGTAGTTCTGGAACAACTTCTAATGACCGAAACGGAAATTGCGGTCAACATTCGGGCGTCTTCCAGGACGTAACCCTCTCGGTTTCGTTTCATGTTTTTCGCTGCCAAATTACAAATCAGTACAAGCTAACATCGTTTAAATGAGCTGCATGCATTTACACATTCACCTTCAGCCAAACGAAAGAGCAAGTATTCTCGCCGTCTGCAAATGACGCACTTCAGGTAGCAAGGATTATCTTGCCAAACAAATCCATGGCAAAAGTTTGCGAAAAATCTGAGGTCTCTGAAAAAAACAAAACT
>JASCZW010009787.1:0-40337 GCA_034211315.2 Aedes japonicus
GGAATGACCCCTCGGCAAAAATGAATATGGCGAATGCGTCGCAGTATCACTTTTGCATTTTTTTGTGTGTGTGAAGAACCCTTTAATCAAGCGACTTCTTTTTTCCCCCACGGCCTCCTGCAACTGGTTTGCAGCTTGTTTTTGCGAAGACGGGTTGAAACGCCATCCAGCATGGCCTGTGCTAGAATTGCTTCGGACATATCTTGCTTCAATTCTTGTTGCCATGTGGAAGCCGTTTTCACTTACCTTAATCATCTGAGAGGGTGGCCCGTGCCCACCTGAAGCTGTACTTCATTCTTAGTAAACAACTGGTTCCAATACTCCTCAATTCTTTACCCTGTACCTAAGGATAGCACCTAGTATTTTGACATTTTAAGTTCCATTCGTCGATAAAATGATTATAGTTGACCTGAACCAGAAGTAACTTGGCGTTTTCAGAAGATTCATTTCACCATGTTTGGTAGATAAGATGGAGAGAAAAGGCAAACGACGTGGACAACGTGTTTGTATTCTATACCAGTAAAATTGAATTGCAATCTGCCTATTAAAAGTGGTTTAGGTTTTGAGCATTAATATTTAAGTCCTTTTCAAAAAAGTGATTTTCTACTTTTTAAGAATGAACTGATCTAAGTATTTGTTCACCAATTTTTTAAATTGAGAACGTTGTTGATTTGGCTGATGAATTATTAAAATCTCAGAGTGATATATGGAATGCCGGCATTTTTGCGTAAACTGTTGCCAACGCCCCTAACACCTTTGGCAATTTCTTTGGCTTCTTCTGGGCGAGCAACAAACTGGTGATCACTTCTTCATGAACATTTTGACGAATTTGCAATAAAACAAATAGAATGTTCGGATGAAGTACTTGAAAGTAAACATAAACAAATGCACTTTCCGACAGAAATTAGTCAAATAGTTACACGTAGGCCAACCCAATACTCAAGTTCGAACATTTTCGCATTATTTTCTGCCGCACCCTGTATGTTAAGCCTTACCTTAAAAAGTGAATTAACCAAACCAGGCCTAAGGGGTCATATGTGTACCCAAAAGGATAATGGCTGTTTAAAATCCCACAGACAGAATTAAAGTGTTCACTATCTTTGGCAAATTTGTTTTTCATCAATTTTACTATCTGGAAAATATAAAATAACATATGAGTTCAAGACCTAATTGACGATCTAGAACACATATGAAGAAGTTCGGGAAGAAAAAATAAATGCCTTATTAAAAGTGAAAAGCGTTGTTTGAGAATTGATTAACGTCAAATATTTCTGGATCTTTCTAAGAGGTTCTTAGTCATCCAAAATGTTTTTGAGTTCAAAACTTCAGATCTACAGTTGTAGCAGTAGCTTTTAGGGCTACATAAGGTTTTGTTATGCATGCAAACATATTTAATAAATCTTTTGGAAGGTCAACAGTCACCATTTGTTAACTTTATGATGTTCTTTGCAATCCCAAACTGTCCTTTACTGCAGAACTTAAGGTCTACAGTAGTTACTATAGCTTTTTGAACTGTACAAAGTTACGCAAAAAGTTACGCGTATTCAACAATGTTCAGTAAATATTTTCGAACGTAAAAAGAACATCATGAGATAAACGGGGATGATCTAGTTTGTAACAGAAGGTGTTTAATGTGTGCAAAGGGACAATATGTATTTCACAATAATTATTGACTAGTGCGACAATCTTGGGATATTCTAGGTACTCCAAACTCTCCTTAAGATCATAACATAAGATCTTCAGTTGTGATCAAAGCTTTCAGGGCTATGCAAAGATACGATGTGTATTGAAACATATTCATTGAATATTTTGGAGGAACAACAGACACAACTTCATATTCTTCAAGAATATCCAAACATTCCTGGAATTCAAAACTGAAAATCTACAGCTGTACAGTCACATTTATTTGAGCAATATATGGTGACCATATGTATTAAAACATATTCAATAACTCCTCTGCAAGGTCAACAGTCATTATTTTATAACCGTTTTACCAAACCGTCCTGGAGTTCAGAACATGAAATTTACGATAGTAACACTAGTTCTTTGGTCTACACACAGTTATGTCACGTATTGAAGCATATATACTGAATATTTTCGAACGTAAAAATACACAAGCAGATAATCTTGGGATGGTCTAGGTCATCTAAACTGTCTAGTCATTCAGAACTTAAGATTTACAGTTGTAACAGTAAATGTTAGGTATTACAAAGTTGCAATCAATAGTCAATACTATCCAATTAACATTCTTAAAGTCAAAAAACATTATAAAGCAAAATTACATGTTTTAGGTCATCCAAACTATCCTTGAGATCAAAACATAAGGCCTACAATTGTAACAAAAGCGTTGCAAATCTACGTTGTGTATAAAAACATATTCATTGAATACTTTGAAAGAACTACAGACATAATGAAGAATTTCCAAACTTTCCTGGAATTCAAAACTGAAAATATACAGCTGTAGATGTCAATTTTTGAATTGTAGCATAAAATCTACAGCTTTTTGGACTATACAAAGTAAGAATATATAGTTGATAAAATTTAGTGAGTCTTTCGGAAGTTCAACTGAAGAAATGAGATATCTTGGGATGTTCATCAAAACTTTTAGTGGTAAAGTTAGCTTTATAATCTATCAAAGGTTACTAAATGCATTCAAACATATTTAGTGAAGCTCCTGTAAGCTCACCAGTTATTATAAGATTGTCTCGGGATATGCAGATGCATAAAAACTGACCTTAAGTTTAGAACTTAAGATATACGGTAGTTACCCTAGCCTTTTGGGTTATACAAAGCTATGATAAAAATTCAAACATATTCAATGAATATTCTGGGACGTCCACAGATAACCTAGAGGATAACCTTGTTAGTTTCATGTCATTAGAACTGTCCTTCAAAACTTAAGGACAACAACTGTAACAACAGCTTTACGGGCTATACAAAGTTAAGTTAGTTTGTTTGGCATAGAATATTCCAAGATTATGTAATGATGTCAGTTGGTCTTCCAGAAAATTTATTGAATATGTTTGAACTTTTCTAAAAAATATTTCCTACTTTTTTCAATCATTTCTATCTTTTTCAGTACCAAATTGCTTGTATAAATTATGCTTCAAAGGGGTTAATTCAAAGGACATTGCAATGGCTTACATTTAGTATCGTAGTCCTACGTCATCATTTTATTTTTATCAAATTCTACTTCTACAAGTTTTAAAACATTGCCAAACAATAATCGGTTTACCGGCAGTCTAGCAAAGTCAGAATAATCTTAAATAATTGATGAGTTATGATTTTTTCTTTGAACTGTATTATATACTAAGAATATTTGTCTCAGTAATTTTCTGGAAAAAAATATAAAATTGCAATGTACGAGTTTTAACGAAGCTTCAAAATCATAACGCCTTTATAAACTGGTCGAATTGCACTGTATCCCGATTTCGCCTATAATCAAATTGAGTTCGTTTGACTGTCAGGATACGAACAATCAAATCTAGATTTAGAATTGCTAAAGGGTGTATTCGATAAAAATGGCACACAGAAAATCTTCTGTAACTTTTGAATCGTATGAGTAAAAAACCTTGAAATTTGAGTAGATCTTATCCATAGTGTATTATTTACATCTGCCATAGTTCTTTCATAGTTATACATTCAGTAGTTCCAGTCATGTCGTCGAAACAAGAAATTGTCCGTGAGAAAATTTTGTGCACTCACAATCAAAATCCAGGGGCGTCCCACCGGTGGATTGCTAAAAGGCTTGGAATTGCAAATACAACTGTGTCTCGTGTAATAAGAACCTTCAAGGAGCGTCTGAGTTTCCAAAGGAAGGAAGGGAGTGGTCGTAAAAGTGGTCCAATGGACAGCAAAATGGCCAGGAAAGTCGTACAACAATTCAAGAACCGTCCAAACATGTCAATTCGAGATGTCGCTAAAAAGTCTAAGGTGTCAGTCGGTTTTGTGCAGAAAACCATGAAGCGTGCTGAGTTACATGTTTACAAAGTGCAAAAAGCCCCAAACCGGAATGAAAACAAAACATCACTGCGAAAACCCGCGCCCGGAAACTTTACACGAAGCTGCTCACCAAATCCGGTTGCATCGTGATGGATGACGAAACATACGTCAAGGCCGACTTCCGTCAACTTCCTGGGCAAGAATATTTCGTTGCCAAGTCGAAGTTCGATGTTCCGGAGGATGTTCGAAAGAAGAAACTATCGAAATTTGCAAAGAAGTTTCTAATCTGGCAGGCGATTTGCGGATGTGGTGAAATAAGTGCTCCCTTCATCACTTCCGGAACAATAAACGGTGCGATTTACACGGAAGAGTGCCTTAAGAAGCGTCTCTGCCATTCATTAAGAAGCACAAAGGATCAACTCTGTTTTGGCCTGATCTAGCATCCTGCCACTACGCTCGAAACGTATTGGAGTGGTACTGAGCCAACGGAGTCAATTTTGTGCCAAAGGATATGAACCCACCAAATTCACCGGAACTTCGTCCAATTGAAAAATTCTGGGCAATTATGAAAACGGAACTTCGCAAACATCCCAAAACTATAAAAACAGAGCTAGAATTGAAGAAAATTTGGGTAAAAACAACAAAAACACTGGGAAAATCGGTTGTACAAAAGTTGATGGGTGGAGTGAAAAGGAAGGTGCGGGCATTCGGGATGGGAGACGAAATTGAATAAAACAAATGTTGTAAATCAAAACTCATTAGTAGTTCTTCATTCCCTGAAAATTTCAAGAAAATCCGATAATCAGTTTAATTTTGATGAGTATATATGTGTGTGCCATTTTTATCGAATACACCCTTTAGTAGGAATGGTTTGATGGTCAGCCTTCCTCGATTGGCTGAGTGGCCGTGAATTGGCTATCAAATTAGGGGACACAATTTTACCTTACTTTCTTGTTCCATCTGGAGTACCACAAGGTGGAAGCTACCTAGGGGCTCGATAATAGAGCTTGGGGTGTAGCATTCAATGATGTTAATCTGTTACTAAGATCTTTTTGAACTTTCTTTTCCTGATGATTTTAAACTGTATTGGGCTGTCACTGATATTCAAGGCGCCTCATTTTTACTATCTCAACTCGATATATTCACTCAATGGTGTGAAACAAATCGTATGGATCTCAACGCTGGTAAATGCTCCGTTATCTCATTTTCCCGCAAACGTAGTTCAGTTGTCTTTGACTATATGGTTGGATCTACAATTCGCAAAAGAGAATCTGTTGTTAAGGATCTAGGACTGTTATTAGACACCAACTTGTCGTAAGGAAACATGTCGTTTGTATAACCTCCAAAGCCTCTAAGACACTTGGATTCATATTTCACATTGCAAAAAACTTCAAAAACATTCAATGTTTCAAATCACTGCAGTGCTCGTTAGTGAGGTCAATATTAGAATACTCGTCTGTCGATTAAAAAAACAAGTCAAAGAACTTAAGCCCTTTTCAAATGGTAGTCTAGATATATTTAAAAAAAAACAAGTATGCAAAGTCGCTGGAAAAAAACATAGTCTACACACCCACAAAGTTTCATTGCATTCTGAGAGGGTACTGCCTACCACTGGATGAGTTGGCGTGAAATTCGTCTATAATAGGTTTGGAAAATCGCTTGGATGAGAAACAGTCTGCGGAAGAAATGCTGGCCAAGGAAATTTTCGTTTTTGAGAGCTAATTGGGTGGAAAATTGCGACCAGCCATGGATGCGCAATCGATTCGACCACTACTGTTGGGAAGAGTTCAAACGTACGACCAGGGATCTTGATCTCGGACTTAAGACTTTAAAACCAGCACGAGCAAATTAACACATCGCTTGTATCTGCCGGCTGATCACGCCATTTCAGTGTTCACGATTAGCAATCAACATGTAAATCTCGAGCGTTGCACTTTTTTTTCACCCAAGCCACAGGAAATGGCAACTTCATTCTATACCAGCGCTGGTTCGAAGTGCACAAAAAAGAACTACATCTCCACGATCGAAAGCAAACCGCCACGGCATGCGATTAACTCGTAAGTGCAAAGTGGCAGCACCTTCTACTTTGGCACCGTGGTGAGAATCATAATTATTCATGACATGCGAAACCCATATTCACGATTCAACCCTTTTCCAGTGGCTCCGTTTCCCGGTGTAATGCTTCTACCCCTTCGAGTGTGAGCTTCCTTCGGCCGTCAATCGCTCAAAATCCAACGGAAGGGTGCGAATGACATTCAGTGCTAATTAATGGCTACAGCCTTTTTGTTCATAAACGGTCAAAAGTTGATTCATGTTAGTTGGATGTTTTGCTAACTGATACTTGTTTGCAAGTAAATGAATACATGTCTTTTGCATGCATGCAGGGTAGTGTATTATCCGGTACAAAACGAGGGGACTTCCTGGTTGCAAAATTGACGGGTTGGAATTTCACACTCCTTTTCCAGGAATGCGCTTTGGGTTAGGAATGATGTATAGAAATTTAGGAGCATGATCATGAGCATGATTGACCATCCGAGGTTACTGCTCTGTAATCGCCAAATCAGCTGTAATTGCTCAGAGAACCAAGAAGTGTTGGTTGATGCTAACAAACATCCTCAATGCACAAAAACCGGTGAACCCAAACAAAGGCAACAACCGGCACAGAACCTCGCCCGAAAGCAGGTCAAACAATGAAAAGGTAGAAATGTTTTGACGTGATATTTGCTTTATTGAAATCCGAGAAATCCTCTGAACTTTTGCACATTTCAGATCTCTGACTGAATAAGGTTCCATTGAACAATCGGATGGCCCCTCAATGGATTCGGAACATTTGACAAAATTGTCAGTTTATGAAACTGGTCTAGGAGTTCAAAGGTTGTTTGTATCAAAACCTGAAAATATAAGAATTACCATTGACATTACACGGAAAAAATCCGTGCCCCGATCCGTGAGCTGCAGTCATTAATTTAAAAACAAGCAAAAATAATCACTAATCATGAGTTTCTGAAAACGTGAACAAGTTCACGTCCTGTTTTCATGTTCGGAAACACTTTTGTTTATGTCTGGTGTTAAACTCCAGCAACTTTTATTTATTTAATTATTCCGTCAAGCAAAGTAGACAACATACAATGCTTATAGTGCTTTGCTTACATGCTTTGCATTATTTCTATCGTCTTTTGAACTTCTTGAACTCTGAAGACTTTTTAAATATTATAGAAGGCATTATTTGACTTGTAGAACACCACAATCCTTTGTTTCACGATAGTTTGGAGAACTGTTAATATTTCATTAAAGCCATTTGATTGTCAGAAGGCTCTCTCGAGTTTCACAAACTCATTAAAAATTTTAGAGCAATATTCAAGACATATTTAATTCTGTAGATTTTCAAGATCTGAACTCCACAATACATTGAAGAGTTCTAAATACCCCTTCAAATCGATTCAAGGCATGATGCCAGAAGAATCTCATAAACTTCCTGAACTCATGAGAATTCAGAGATATTGCTCGTAACTAAATCGAGAAAGCAGATCTTCATGGTCTAGTATTCAGAATACTTTGGAGAGCATTTAATATCTGATTGGAAAGATTAGCTTAAGTGTATGTTGCAAAGAGGCTTTCTTGAGAGCATGAGCATAAGCATGATTGACCGACCGAGGTTGCTACTCCGTTATTGCTAGATCAGCCGGCGCTGACCTTGCCAAGAAATCCTCTACACTTACCAAGAAAAATCGCTGGAATTTTGGATAGACTTGTTGGGTTTGCAGCAGGATCCGTTTTGGTACACGGTCTGCTAAAATCCACTGACGTCAGCAGTGACTAAGATATTTAAATATGTTTCCAGTATATTCTCCGTATGAGTTGCATATTAAAGTTATTTAAATTTTGGCACCAATTTTCACCAACAGTAAGGATGCTGTTGCGGCCTCTCACAATTATGGGTGGTTTTTTTTTCATCAGAAATTTAGTGTTACTCTTTATCTCCTCTCCCCCTATCTCCCCCCCTCCCTATCTCTCTCTCTCCAGTTTTTCATTCAACAACTTTCTTACAAAGAAGCAGAAATAAAACTAACTGTAACATATGAACACGCCGATTGCTAAGAGGCTGTCCTGGCAACAGTACTTAAAACCAATTTTGGGGTATTGTTCAAGACTTCATTGAGACGGTTGTTCCTTAAGATCACAATAGTTTCGAGAGCCTTCATTGTACCTTACAATAGATTCAATGATGTGCATGTTGTGAAGAGGCTCTCATGAGCTTTCAGAACTCATATAAACTTGAAAAATATTGTTCATGACTTAATTGGACCTGTAAGTCTTCAATATCTTATCTTCAGAACAATTTGTAGGGAATGAAATATGTTATTGAAAAGCTTCGATGATGGGTATTTTATCAGGAGGCAGTCTTGAACTTCACGTACTCATAAAAACCTCTAAGACATTTTTCATGACTTCATTGAGCTCAACAAGATCCAGCATACCTATCATATTGAAAGCAATTCATATTATGTATGCTGTCAATTGCCTGTATTGAACTTTTTGAACATGCACATATTTTCAGGATATTGTTGAAGCTTTATTGAGCCTTCAAAAGTGCAAGATGTTTGAGCATGGATAGTTTGGAAAGCATTAAATATCTTATCGTAACCATTCGTAGACGCACAAGTCCATCATAGGGTAATTAAGGGCACGAAAATGTATTGTATACGCCAGGAAATGCGTATCAAACCGCAGTGATTCAATAGACCATTGGGATCTTAACATCAGCGTATTTTGGAGGACTTCGAAGACATGAGAATTTCAAAAATACGGTTTAATCATCACTTTAGAGACAGAAAAATATAATCCATCTATATACACTAAGGTTTTTTTGCACGGTTTTTTTTTACACGGGTTGTTTTCGGTGATAACTCCAGATCGGAACAACTTATCGACCTGATTCAAATCACATTTTAGGTTTTGGGCCAAAAGTAATCATATGGCAGTTTTACCAAAAATTCACAATTTTTGGTGTAAATACTCAAAATTTTAAAAACTGTATTTTGACCATTGCGTGGAAAGGTAACGCATACAAAAAAAACGAAGCAACATTAAATGTTTAAGCATGTGAATTTATCGACTCTATTTAGTCAGGTTCCATACTAAAAGTGGACCGTATCCCCCGTGCTAAAAAAAAACCTTAGTGTATATAAAAATGGATTTCTGTCTGTCTGCCTGTTAGTCTGAACCTAATAGACTCGAAAACTACTGAACCAATCGACGTGAAATTTTGTATGCAAGGGTTTATGGGGCCGGGGAAGGTTCTTATGATAGTTTTAGACCCCTTTCCTTTTCTGGAAAGGGGCTCTCCCATTTAAATGAAACACTCATGTCTACATAACTCGAGAACGAATCAAGCAAAAGCAACCTAATCTAGCATGTTTTTAAAAGGCAAGATAGGTTTCTATGAGGTTTTAGATCCCTCCCGGTCCTGAAAGGGGGGGGGGTGCTCTCATACAAATGAAATACAATATTCTGTATAACTCGAGAACTAATCAAGCAAATGGAACCAAATTTGGCAAGTGGAGGTTTTTTAAGATAAATACTGTTTCAATGCTGATTTGAGACCCCTCCCCTTTCTGAAGGAGGAGAGACTCCCATACCAATGAAACACAAATTTATGCATAACTCGAGAACTAATTAAGAAAATGGAACCAAATTTGGCATATGGAGGTTTTTGAAGGAGAGAAATGTTTCTTTGATGATTTGAGACCCCTCCGCCTTCTGAAAGGAGATGGAGGGGATCTCCCATACAAATGAAAAACAAATTTTTGCATAAGTCGAGAACAAATCCAGCAAATGGAACCAAAATTGGCATATGGAGGTTTTTGAAGGTGATAAATGTTTCTATGGTGATTTGAGACTCTTCCGCCTTCTGAAGGGGGGAGGCTCTCAAACAAATGAAACTCAAATTTTTGCATAACTCGAGAACTATTCAAGTAAATGAAACCACAATTGGAATGTGGGGGTTATTGGACGCAGGATTTCTATGTTAAAACTAATTCTGTCTGACTGTCTGTCAGACCGATCGGAGTGAAAATATGTGTGCAGGGATTTTTGGGGCTGGGGAAGGTTCTTATGATTGTTTGAGACCGCTTCCCCCTTCTGGAAGGGGAAAGGGCTCCCATACAAATGAAACAAAATTTCTGCATAACTTGAGAGCTAATCAAGCAAATGGAACCAAATTTGGTATGTGGTTTTTTTTGAATGCAAGAAACGTTTCTATGGTGGTTTCAAACACAAGTTCAACCAAATAAGAATTATCCAGGTAATTAGGCCACAAACTGTGTATTGTCTGGGTAAGAAGAATGTTCTGATAGAAGTTCGAACACCTTCTTAGTCAAAAAAAAGCTTCCGTTCTTTGTAAAGTTTATTCATTTAGTTGCAGGCGTAGCAACGCTCGCACCGGGATCAGCTTGTGCCAAATAAAAGAGAACAATCCAGAAAATATAAATGACCACCCTCTTATTTGAAACAAAAAAAAACATAGTGAGCTGGACCGAATAGAATTGAGACAGCTTCTGTATATAGCAGAGGACACCCCAGCCTGGGCCTGATTAGTAAGGTATGGTGCGGTCACTGATCCTTCCTCTCCTGTAGATTCACAAAATGCGTTGAAATTCAAATCTATTCATTTCAATCCAACTAATTTAACGGAAGTATCTTCGCGGTTAAGCAGTAGGCCTGGTCACTTTGATGCTTTTATCATATCTCCGATATGCTGCTAGCATAAATATGGGCAAAACAAATTATTTGACGTCGTCTAACCCAATTTTCAGAATTTTTTTCTCATATTGGCTGTGTGTGTATTGAATTCGATAAGATTAACTCAGAACAGGTTTTGATACGCACAAGCTAATAAGCCACTATCCGAGAAATCCCAATATAATCTAGACCTCAGTACCTCCCCAACTGGGCCCTTCCTTAGCTTAGTCGGTAAGAGGCGCTGCTATAAATCAATACCATACTGGAGCTGACTGGGCTCGATTCCCGATCTGGTCTTGGAATTTTTCGTTAACGAAAATTTTTCTACTCCCTAGGGCATAGGGTATGATTGTATTAAGCCACACAATCGTAATTATGCAAAACTGGTACCTGGCATCGAATGCTCTTAATTGATAACTGTGGAAGAGCATTTAGGACACACTAAGTTGAGAGCAAGCTATAAGCCTGAAATGCAAAAAGAAGAAACATCCCCAATTAGCGCACAAATTAAAATAATATTCCCACAGAGAAATACCATCTCAAGATCCTATGGTTCGTGTATGTGTATTAGGGTGATGCAAAATTCTAAATATTTGCTCCCCTAAGCTTAATCGACGCCAATTTGGGTCCTAATAGTCACCAACAAATTTTAACACATTTGGTTTTAATTTGGCTTTGCACACGCAATTCAAAGTTTGTATGGGAATTAGTATGAAGAATCTCAAACTTACATTTCCAGATCCCTAACATCTTGATATTATGTCCTTAAACCAAATCTTATATACATTCATATAGTGTAAGTTGTCAGCTATCAAAATGCCGAAGATACCTGACATGTAAATTTTATACAAAAATAGTTATTCAATAAAACATAAAATACACACTTTAGGTATGATGTTTTATTCTTATTTTTGTTTTCTTATTATTTATATGTTTTTTATATTTTATATTCATATATTTTATGTATTTTATTTTATTTATATTATTATATATATTTTATATATTTTATATTTTTATTTTTTATATTCATTACATATTTTTACTTCTTATTATTATATTTGTTGAATAACTATTTTTGTATAAAATTTACATGTCAGGTATCTTCGGCATTTTGATAGTTGACAACTTACACTATATGAATGTATATAAGATTTGGTTTAAGGACATAATATCAAGCTGTTAGGGATCTGGAAATGTAAGTTTGAGATTCTTCATACTAATTCCCATACAAACTTTGAATAGCGTGTGCAAAGCCAAATTAAAACCAAATGTGTTAAAAATTTTTCGGGACTATCAGGACCCAAATTGGCGTCGATTAAGCTTAGGGGAGCAAATATTTCAAATTTTGCATCAGCCTAATGTGTATACAATCCAGCGACCACCGTCCGGCAGTGCTTTCTTTGCTGTTAGACGAACTAATTTCTGATGCGACAAACATTTTTAGCCCGGGAGTTGGAAGGTGATAGCTATGTTGAGTTTCAGTGACCCATTTCACAATGCCTGATTACTCACGTCCATTCCGGGGTCACTTTCACTTGCAAAAGCCCCTCATAAATACAGTTCAAATATAAAATAGATATTAACATTTGCATTGAAAAAATGGACTTTTTTCGGATGGTGATTAAAAAAGGTAAGACAGATAATTGTTGGAGTAGATCTTACGCTTCAGGTTGGCCAAACAATTCTCGATGGGACGCAGCTGAAGCCGACTTGGGTACCACATCGATATTCAGCTGCTCCATCTCCTCCAACGATCGCTTCGAGTAGTGGGCCGACGCCAGATCCGGCAGGCATTTCGTACTATAAATTTCCCTATTCTCGGCCAGTCCGGATCGAAAGAAGTGCGGCTTTGACATCCCCTTCTCGCTGATTGTCAGCCACAGCAGCACCTTCTTGGGGAACTTGGTGTGTGAAATGAACTTCACATCTGAGCTCACTTCCGAAGTGCCCTGCCAGTCGTTGCCATCCAGGGTGAGATAGGTCTCGTCGTCCATCACCACCGCCACGTCGTGATTCGCCGGGAAAATCGAGTTGAGCATCTTATTCAGCCACTGCCGCTGCGTCATTGCCTGCAGCTCCGAAACCAGTGAACGCAACTTCCGCTTCCTGACTTGTTTGTTCATGTTCGACAGGTACTTTTTCACTGTTTGGCCGGTTGAACCGACCTCCTGGCCAAGCGCACGCAGCGATGTAGCCACTTTTCCTTCAGTCTTCCTCTTCAGCATCCTTTGGAGCTTCTTGTCGCTCAGGTCGTCGGCCATCCGGAACCGCGCTTTCTTTCGATGCTCTGATTGCAGTCTAATAGAATAGCGTTTCCGGCGTCCACAAAGTGCCGCACGATGTCCATTTTCGACGTGGCAGGGTGCCGTTATTTGCACGAGCACACTTCTGAACGGAGTTGCTTCACTGTTGTTGCCATCACAGTTAACCATCACTGATAGAGCTGTCAAATTTTGTCTGCTGACTCATGGATAACTATGATTGGTGCTGCATGGGTAGTTTCATCAGTGCGGTTCAAGGTAAACCCATGAAAAATTGGCAATTTTTGCCCATATTTTTTAAATGCAAATAAGTACTGTTGCCGGCGTCGGTGGTGCTGTGGTAAGCGTGACTGCTACTTGGCACCCAAGTGTGTCTGGGTTCAATGCCATGTGAGGAAATAGGCCGACGGAAAAAAAATAAGTACTGTGCATACACAATCCATAATCAAAGTTTATTGTAGTGTAAAATTATACACAACATAGCTTATTTCAACATTTAATATACGGAACTGGAAAATTTCAAACCTAAAGTCAAATCCCATTGGACTTACAATCACAAATTCTATAAAGACTTTTTTCTAGATCGACCAAATTCACATTCAACAGTCACATCAGAAAGCAAACACCGAATATAAAACATAACTACCTTCCGTGCTGATGTCATTAAACATTCAAATAATTGCAACCATATGGTTTTCGACCCAGACCCAAAACGCGCATACAAATAAACGAATTCATGGTGACCCGGAAAACAGCAGACACAAATTCTTCAGCTATTTCTTTTGGGTAACCTATAATCTATATACTATGACGAATAGAACGCCATAATGAGTCATTAACTCTGATGTAGTGATTGGTTCACTACATTGGAGTTCATAAAAGGTTACCTCCCAAAAATGAATTTTGCGTGAAGAGTTAAGTCTGTTAGAATTAAGTTCTACGAATGAAGATTATTCATACTCGTTACACAAACCGGAGCACATATCCTCTCCGAAAAATATCCCAGCCAGTAAACACCACAATATTGTAGAAGGAGATGTTCGCTCATCACCATGAGGCACCAAGAGTGAACAACAATGTTTTTGGCTAGAATGAAAGATGTGAAGAGAAAGTGTTGAAAGGTCCGTCAGAGTGCGGCAGGTAGGAAAATTAACAGATGTTTTTGAAAATTGAGCGAAAGGGCATGTATCCAATGGTACTCGAACCATGGACGTCAATATTTGCCTAACATCCCACTGCGGGGTAGGTTGTAGCGACGGAACAAGTCCGCCACTTCAACAGGCAAAAATTGACGCATGGAAAGACGCTCATGTACCACTGTGGCTTGTATAGTAGCTCCGTTATAATTTAGTAATAATCAGATAGATCTCACCGGAAGTTGTTGCTGATGTTCAATCTTGATTTGGACGGGTTTCTCAAGCAGGAACGACCCGAGCAGGAGACAATAACATATGAATACCTAATTTTGATCTTGATAACTGGCCTTGGTATTAAAGAGCTCAGATTAAGAGGTAAAATACCTAAGCAAAATATCTCTCGAATAACAAAACTTGTTATTTTGGATACCTGAGAATACCTGAGAGGTACTAAATTGGTATTTACTTACCTCAATTTGGTATTCGCATAACATTGTGGGAACAATTTTATGGTATCATCCTCAGGTATTTTACTTCTTAATCTGAGCTCCTTAATACAAAGCTATTCGGTCCTGCTCGGGGATTAACATGATAACTTGCCTTGGTATTTAAGAGCTCTGCATAAGAGATAAAATATCTGAGCATAATACCATATATATGTTCCCACAATGTTATCTTCTTCTTCTTCTTTAGCATTTTCAAGCTTATTGCTTTCACAATTAGCTTGCTTACAAGTTAGTATTCTAAATGCACTTCCACTGTTATTAATTGAGAGCTTTCGATGCCAGTTACCATTTTTGCATTAGTATGATTGTGTGGCAAGTAAAATCATACGCTATGCCCAGGGAATCGAGAAGTTTTCCTTAACGAAAAATTCCTAGCCAGACCGGGAATCGAACCCAGCCACCTCCAGTATGGTGTTGCTTTGTAGCTGCGCCTTTACCGACTGAGCTAAGGGAGGACCACAATGTTATGCGAATATTAAATTGATGTAAAACAATATCAAACAAATAACAAAATCAAACAAATAAACAATTACCGTTGAATGTGAATGCCTAAGCTCGTTGCACTTTGAATATATTCAATTGTTTGTTGATGTAATTTTAATAATGGTTTCAATGTCACATGGAATGAAGATCTGTTAATAAAAATTGACTTAGTTTTTCTAGAATTAAGAATAAGCCTATTACAGGTAGACCATTCGTGAATCCTTTTTAAGTCTTCATTTATTTGTTTGCTGGATATTTCTACAGCGGACATATTTTCGGAATCGATATATAATTGTGCGTTATCAGCAAATAAATGTATTTTGCAATGTTTACTACTTCAACCAGGTCATTAATATATAATGAGAAAAGAAGAAGCCAAAAAATTGAGCCCAGGGGAACTCCTGATTTGATACGAATAAATTCAGAATAAACTTCGTTGTTCAATACAGTCTGCACACGACACATCCCCAGTAGCACACTTGTTGCCATTCGGTTAAGATAATATAAATATGACTTGCTAAGTCATAACCAAGTTACTACAATTAATTATGACTGTAGTGTGCTACTTGGGATTGACCAAAATTGATTTGACCAAATTCGCAGCATGATCGAAAATCCTAAACCTAGCTTTTAAGTTATGACAAAATACACGATGGGAAATAGTGTCAAAAACCTTGGACATCGTCTCGACATCGCTTTGGTGGTCGTTTACCTCTTTGCTGAGATCTTAAATGCCAAGGCCAGTTATCAAGATCAAAATTAGGTATTCATATGTTGTTTTCTCCTGCTTGGAATGCCAGCCGTTCATGCCTGCCTGCAAGTTAGCTTCGTTTGTTGCTTCTAATCAGCAAATAACAATTTTCTACATTGCACTGGTCTTCTTTTTATCACTCCACACTCTATGTCGCCTTCAAATTGCTAATAAATATCAATTCATTTGCGACAGAGCGGAAAAATACTCCAATTTAATAATTTATGTCCTAGTGGCACAATACATGGCACAAACAAATAAAACTAAGCTGATATAACTCTTCCTCCAGGTGTTGGGCGACGCTCAAAAAACAAAATAAAAACATGGGTAAATTCTACCTACCGTAACACAAGTTGGTAGGGAAGCGATCACTACATCTTACACAAAGAACCCGGGGATTTAATGATTTCACTATTTGCTTAAGTTGAATAATGAATTATTGTGTGAGTTGTTTTACTCGCGAACAGGGATGCCAGATATTTTTTTCAAAAGTCTGTGATAAAAATTTGAAATGTCTGGGAATGTCTATAAAAGTCTGTAATTTTTTTTACAAAATTAGACTTCTTTCAACGTAAAGACGTAATAAGAGAGCGAGTTATGTCATTTTCTCCATATTTTGATTATGTAAACATTTCTGCATCTTTTTCTTGGATTATATGCAATCTTACACTTTTGTTTCATATTTTTAAAGTGACACTAAAGCATAGCTGACACAATTTTCTATAGTTTTTTTCCCCTGTTAAGTTCTTTGTTCCAGTTTTGTATTTGAAAATCAAAATTTTGTTTTCATTTGATAAATTCAACAGACTTCTTTTTTGGAAAACAATAACCATTGAATAACAATGATTTACAGAGTCAATCTTCCGTTACCTAAATTATGAAGTTTAATTCATAAATTTTATTTTTATTTCATTAGCAAAACAAAACTACAATGACACTAAAATGGTTTTTTTTTGCAGATTAAGTCGAGTGGCTGTCATTATCGATTCATACATTTGTGTTTTATTTGTATGGGAGCCACCCCTCTCAGAGAAAGTGAGGGGCCTCTTACTATCATAAGAACCTACCCCGCCCCAAAAACCCCTCCATAAAATTTCACGCTGATCCGTTCAGTAGTTTTCGAGTTTATTTTTACATACCCTATGGTTTTTTTGCACGGTTTTCTTTACACGGGTTGTTTTCGGCAATACCTCCAGAACGGAACAACTTATCGACCTAATTCAAATGACATTTAACGTTTTGGGCCAAAAGTAATCATATGGCAATTTTTCAAAAAATTCACAATTTTTGGTATAAATACTCAAAATTTTAAAAACTGTGTTTTGAGCATTCACGGAAAGGTAACGCATACAAACAAAATCGAAGCAATATAAAATCTTTAAGCATGTGAATTTATCAACTCTATTTAGTCTTTTTTTACACGATTTCATAATAAAAGTGGAACGTATCCCCCGTGCAAAAAAAAAATCTTTGTGTATATACACAGATAAAAAGAAACATTGAATTTTCGGTGTTATCTAATGCACATTGACGGAATGCTAGATCTAGCAGAAAATAATGGGATATTTCATGAAAATTAAAGCCAAATAACGCCTGAATCCAGCCTGTTGTATGAAAGATTGCCAATATTGTTGTATGGCACATGAAAAGTTGCAAACAATTTCGTTGTTTACGCCTCCTTTAGCTTGGATTTAAACGTGGGGATATTTTACACGCTTGTTAAAATTAATTATTTTTTCTGTGTAGATTCCGTTCATTTTTATATCGCTATATGCTTAGATTCTCTGAACTTTGGAACCATTCTCGAATACTTCGTGGATATATTAATAAACTTCTTGATTTTTTATTCTTCTCAGCTAAATTTCAGGAAAATTTTTTACTAACCAAATCTTCCAAACGAGCTGAGATGGAAAATAAAGAATTGTAATTGCTGCATGGGTGTGTGTCCTCATAGTATGATGCGAGTGGTTAGGCAGATGGTGTGTACCATATTTTAATATGCTGTCATGAGTGATGAATATCATTAGGGTCATATGAATGATTTTTGAATTGACTGCTTCTTCAGTTAGTCAGTAATTAACTCATGAATTACAGGGAGCTCTCTCAAGATCTTCTGCAAGGCTCTTTGGTAAAATTCTGGGAAGTTTCCTCCTGAACTTCAGGCAAATTTCCTCATGACCTTCTTGGTAGTCACTCCATATTTTCTTCGATATTCACATTTAAGAACCCAACCTTACCTTCCAGAAACAATTGGTAAGTTTTTTCCTGAACATATTACTTTCTAAACATCTGATAAGTCTCATCATGAACCACGAGGAAAATTTCAGCAAAACTTTGGGAAAGTACTTTTTAGAATTTCTTGGAAAATCTTCATAAAGTTGTTAGAAGTTTCTTCCTGAACTTCTGAGAAGTTATTCACTGAATTACGAAAAAGTTCATCCTGCTACTTCTGGAAAGTTTCTTCCTGATTTTATCAAAAGTATCTACCTGAACATCTGGGCTATCCTGAACTTCGAGAAGTTCTCATTCTGAAATGCTGGAATGTGCGATTCGGAACTTTAGGAAAGCTCTCTAGCACTTCTGGGTAGTTTCAACTAAACTTTTGGTCTCTTCGCAACTTCTGAAAAGTCCTCTTGTGAACTTCTGAGGAGTTCTTTACTGATTTAAAAAAATCCTTCATGATCCTACAAGTACTGCCCTCTATGGTAAGTTTCTTCCAGAAGTTCTGAAAAGTTTTTTCCTGATCTTAATCTATCCAAACCCCTGGTTGGTCCCAAGCTGACCTGCGAGGAAAGTTTAAATAAAACTTTGAGAAAGCCGTCTCCAAAATTTTAAGGAAAACTCCCTTGAATTTGTTCTTGAAGTTTCTTCCTGGACTTCTGAAAAGTCTTCTTCTGAACTTTTGGGAAGTTTTCTCCAGAACTTTAGAGAAGTTCGTTACGGAAATATTGGGAAATTTGTGCTCAAATTAGGAGGAAGCACCCCCAATGTTAATGGAATGTTTCATTCTGTTCTTTCTTAATAATTTTGAGAAATCCGTTTTCTAAAATTTTGAAATGTTCACCTCTGAGCTTTGAAAAGCTGCCTAGCACTTCTGGGAAGTTCCAACTAACTTTTTGAGAAGTTTCTTCCGGAACTTCTGGGAAGTACTCTCCTTAACTTCTATTACGCATCGTTCAGAGGAATTTGTTTTCCTAATTTTCTGAGAAACTATCGGTAGTGCTCTTCCTAGTTTGTTCCCATCTGAAATTAGGGGAAGTATTTATCTGAACTTCTGGGAAGTTCAATCTTGAATTTCTGGGAAAAACTCCAAAACCTCTGAAAAGTTCCAAACTTCAAAGAAGTTCTCTTCCCTATACTTCTTCATGAAGCTCTGATAAGTCCTCTCCTGTTTCTTGGAGACGTTTTGTCCTGAAATTTTGGTAAGTTTGATCTTGAAGTTCGCTATTGTTCGATCCTGAATTTTTGAAGGTTCTTCTTGCTTGAATTGCTTGCTCCCAATACTTCTGAGAAGTTTCTACCTGATCATCGGAGAAGTTTTTTCTCAGGGAGTCTCTTCCTGAACTTCTAGAAATTATCTTCCCGAAGCTCTAGGACGTCAGGGATATACTTCTAAATCCCTAGTGCAAATGTACTAAGATGCGTTTAGTAGTACTTTAGAAAAAAAATCAGATCTTTAAGATTTATTTCAAAAGCTCATAAGTTTTACTGTTGTTTTATCCCCGAAGGGGCAACCGCCTGGGCTTTAGAGCAAATGTAGGATCACAAAAGTAATAGTATTCAAACGATAAAATAAATTTAACTTTTTGGTATAACAATTAGAGTATATTATTTTAGTTATAAATCTTCCAGTTCATACCCTAGTACGTTTCAAATCCAAACTTCAGAGAGTACCTTTATTTGAAATTTAAAAAATATTTCAAATGTCTGTAAAAGTCTGCAACGCAAATAAAATGTCTGCTAAATGTCTGCATCGTTAAAAAAATCTGCAACAAAAATAAAAAGTCTACAAATTTACAGACATGTCTGTGAATATGGCATCCCTGCTCGCGAAAACGACGCAGAAAAAACTCCACACGTCAGTTTCAAAGCACGGCTTGCTGCGATCCTCTCGAGAGCTTCTAGTCAGCTGTTGCCAAAACTGTTTTCGACTTGTCACCTTCTGCGTATACAAACATACCTTCCGGCCAACCACGCTGTGAAAACATTTGAATACACCTCCTATGAAATTTACACTCAATCTCATCACCCCCAACATTACCGCAAAACCAAGTCCCAAATAGACTCCTGAGTCCGGATATTACACACATCCATCGGCACTCCTTCATTCATCATTCGACCCAAAACCGGACTGACTATCATCTGACGAACGAAATTGTGACATTCAAAAGGAAGGAGAATTTCGCAAAAAAAACATCCCCTCCCCCAACGATCACCGGATTGGCCTGAATCCATCGAGCAATCCACCCGAAACTTCCATTCATGCCTGCGTCCGGACGTATCGTACAACATGACCACAGAGCTTTGGCTTGGCCAAATATTGATAAGAGACCTGTAAACATCGCCCCTTCCTATGTCGTGCATTGAAATAGCTAAATTTATTCCACTCATCCTCCTCCCGCACTGTAAGTTCAATAATCTAAATTCAGCGAAAAACTAACAAGGCGCAACCGAGTTTCGCTCGAAACTATGAATAATCAATTGATAGAGATAATCGAAATCAGTTTACGCCAATTAATGAGCACCGAATGCATTAATTGAGTCAGTGTCGTATTTACAGGTCCTGTCGTCCTTCCCGGGGTGGTGGTCTTAACGATGGTTGTAAAACCGATCCATTCAAATGACCGACCGCGACGAGGGTGAATTATCTCACTTTTCGCACTTTAATTGGCTTATTTATTTCAACACGTGCTCCTCCCCTCGCCCCCGGTCCGGTGATGGCTTGACGTCGGGAACGGCGCATTTAAATACCGGGGGTGAATATTAATTTATCCATGCTTCATACGCACTCACGAACGTTTGACATTAATGGGCGTTGGGGTGAAATCCGTCCACCGAGGACCGTCGCGATTCGGGGAGGGGGGAGGAAAAAAATCCTTTCCCATAGATTTAATTACCTATTTATTTTCATTTAATATTTACTTTCACTCACTCGCTTTCGGGCAATCGTCGCTGCTGCCGGCCGGGAATGGGGCGATTGAGAGACCGAATAAATTATTTCCCGCTGCGGTTACCTGTCTAATTTGAATGAATTAATAACAGCACCCCAATCGCTCATGTCACAATTTGGGGGCTCGATCGCCTTCTCCCATACACACACACACATACAAGTTGACCTCCGGTTGAATTTCGGTGAAATTTATGGAGCTTAAGGAGAAACACACCTAAATTCAAGTTGCATAGTGATATTGGTCATATCGGTAAGAGATGCAAAATATCAACAATTGGAAGTATTGAAATCATTCGACATGCAATACAAACGGATATTGTTATTCCAATCATTTTATTTTTAGTTTTATTGTAATTATAATTTAAAATAAAGCATAAACTATTATCATTGTCATACTCATAATAAAAATATCAATAACAATAAAATCATAATTAAAAAAAATATAAAAATGTTATAATTAGTATTTCAATAGATATATAACAAATTTTCATTAAAATTATTGCATTTATTATAATTGATCTTATTATTTTGATTTCTTTGATAATTAATTTCATTTATGCTGTTCCATTATAATTATTATTGTTTTTCCCTTTATTATCGAGATTTCCAGTCCTGAGCTGGTTCATCTCCCGTCGTATTTGGTCACTCAAATACATTTTGGGTATTTTCGTTACTTGTCCGGGGTAAGATTCGAACTAGTCACATTGACGTGAGAGGTATGGATGCTAACCACTACGCCGGGGTCGCCCCCACCCCATTATTATTATTTAAATAGATTACAATGAATTAAAAATCATCATATATATAAGGTACAGAAAATAAATATTATCATTTTGATGATTATTATTCGCATTGTTGTTATAATAATTTTATATTTTATAATTAGAATATATTATTTATTAATAACACTTTTATTATTATCATTGTTTTTGTCATCATAAATATTGTTATTATTATTTAGACTATCCTCTTAAATATATTCAAATTATTATTATTATTTTAATTATAAGCATTTGATTTGATTCCATTTGCTTCATTAGTTCTCGAGTTATACATAAATTTGTGTTTCGTTTGTATGGAAGCCCCCCACCCCCCTTTCTGAATGGGGAGGAGTCTCAAACCACCATTAAAACATTGCTTGGTTTCAAAAACTTCCGCATGTCAAGTTTGGTTCCATTTGTTTGATTGATTCTCGAGTTATGCAGAAATTTGTTTTTCATTTGTATGGGAGCCCCTCTTACAGAGATGGGAGGGGTATTTGACTATCATCAGAACTTTCCCAGCCCCAAAAACCCCTGCATACAAATTTTTACGCCGATCGGTTCATTAGTCTCCGAATCTATAAGGTTCAGACAGACAGACAGACAGAAATTCATTTTCATTTATATTTCACTAGCTGAACCCGGTGCGTGCGCTGCTACGCTTGCAACTAAATGAAATAAAATTTAATATAATTGGGACGTTTATGGATCTTTTTCAAAGTGAGTTTTTTTTTAAATGAAGGGGTTCAAACTTCTATCAAAACATGCTTCTTACTCGAGAAATACACGTTTTGTGTTTAAGTATCCTGGATAACTCTCGTTTTTGGTAGAAATTTGTGTTGCATTTGTATGGGAGCCCTCCCTTCCAAAGGGGGGTGGTTTCTCAAACCACCATACAATAATTGCTTTCAAAACCCCCCACATGCCAAATTTGGTTCCATTTGCTTGATTGATTCTCGAGTTAAGCACAGATTTGAGTTTTATATGTATGAAAGCACCCTCCCCCTTTCAGAAAAAGGAGGGGTCTTGAACCACCATAGAAACCTTCTTGCCTTCAAAACCCCTCACATGCCAAATTTGATTCGATTTACTTGATTAGTTCTCGAGTTATGAAGAAATTTGTGTCTCATTTATATGAGAGGGGTTTCCTGAGAAAATAGGTATCTCAAACAATCATTAGAACCTTAACCAGCCCCAAAAACCCCTTCATACAAATTTTCACGTTGGTCGGTTCAGAACTTTCCGAGTCTTTAAGGGTCTGACAGACAGACAGACAGAAATTCATTTTTATGTTTATAGAAATCTAGCCTTCAAAAAACCCCATATGCTTAATGTGGTTTCATTAACTTGATAAGTTCTCTGTATGAAAGCCCCCCCCCCCTTCAAATGGGGAGGGGTATTGAACTGCCATAGAAACCTTTCTTGCCTCCAAGAGCCTCCACATAGCCTCCTCGAGTTTTGCTAAAAATTAACTTTCATTTTCTGGGAGTCTCCCTTTACAGAAGGCGGAGGGGTCTCAAACTACCTTAGAAACATTTATTTCCTTCAAAAATCTCTAGATGCTAAATTTGGTTCCATTTGCTTGATTTGTTCTCGAGTTATGCAGAAATTCGTGTTTCATTTGTATGAGAGACCCCTTTTTCCGTGAGCGGAGGAGTCTCAAACTACAATAGAAACATTTTTTGCCTTCAGATACCTCCACCTGCCAAATATGGTTTCATTTACTTGATTAGTTCTAGAGTTATGCAGAAATTTGTGTTGAATTTGTATGGAAACCCCCCTCCCGCTCCCTTCCAGACGGCGGAGGAGTCTCAAACTACCAAAGAAACATTTCTCTCCTCTAAAAACCTCCTCATGCCAAATTTGGTTTAATCCTTATGTGATCGACAGGGTACCCGGGTACCTTTTCATGTTTTACATTACTAAATTTCATAGTCTATTTTAAACTAGGAAGCTGAAATTTGGTGACATCCTAATTATAGTTGGAAGGCAACTTTTAACATAAACACATTTCGTATAGTAGCAAGGGGTGCCGATGGGGGGGACCTCGATTTTTTTTACCCCTTAAGTGATCGACAGGGTACCCGGGTACCCACGAAATTCATATGATCATAACTCTGGCTTTCATTGACCGATTATTATTCTTTTGGCACCGTTAGATTCCAAAACTCATTGGCACTATTAACATTACAAGCAATGACCATTTGAATTCATCTGGTTCCCGGAAATCCGGGTTACCGGGGCTGTGTTCCTGTACGGAGACACAATATCGGAACATCTATTGAATTTGCAAGAATGGATGTCAGAATGTTAGGAATAACTCCTAGAAACTGTTTCTATCCTATTGTGGGACACATGCGAACTTGTTCCTGGAACGGCCATTCTGTAACAGGTTCCTGTGGGGCCTCGAGTGGCCATGAACATTTTCAGTAGAAACCCCTGGCAATATGGGTATCAAAATTAATGAAATTTCTCCAGTAGGCTATTTCTCAACGTTTAGTGGCAATCTGATGATTTGTTCTCGGTCCGGTCAATCCGGAACAGGTTCCCGTGGGGCCTCGATTGGCCATGAACATTTTCAGTAAAAACCCTTTCAATATGGGTATCAAAATTCATGAAATTTCGCCAGTATCCTATTTCTCAACGTTTAGTGGCAATCTGATAATTTGTCCTCAGACCGGTTTTTCCAGAACAGGTTCCCATGGGGCTTCGAGTGGCCATGAACATTTTTAGTAGAAACCCCTGGCAATATGGGTATCAAAATTCATGAAATTTCGCCAGCACGATATTTCTCAACGTTTAGTGGCAATCTGATGAATTTTTCTCAGACCAGTTTTTCCGGAACAGGTTCCCATGGGGCCTCGAGTGGCCATGAATATTTTTAGTAGAAACCCCTGGCAATATGGGTATCAAAATTCATGAAATTTCGCCAGCACGATATTTCTCAACGTTTAGTAGCAATCTGATGATTTGTCCTCAGACCAGTTTTTCCGGAACAGGTTCCCATGGGGCCTCGAGTGGCCATGAACATTTTTAGTAGAAACCCCTGGCAATATGGGTATCAAAATTCATGAAATTTCGCCAGCACGATATTTCTCAACGTTTAGTGGCAATCTGATGATTTGTCCTCAGACTGGTTTTACCGGAACAGGTTCCCATGGTGCCTCGAAAGGCCATGAACATTTTTAGTAGAAACCCCTGGTAATATGGGTATCAAAATTAATGAAATTTCTCCAGTAGGATATTTCTCAACGTTTTTTGTGGCTATCTGATGATTTATCCTAAGACCTGTCAATCCGGAACAGGTACCCGTCAGATCTTGAGTGGTTATGAACATTTTAAGAAGGAAACCTTGATAACCACATTTATCAAAATTCCAACGTTTCTCAACGTGTTGTGGCTAGGTTTGTTCATGGCCACTCGAGGCCTCAAGGGAATTTGTTTCGAAATGAATGTTCCGAGGACAAATCATCAGATGCCAAAAAACGTTGAGAAATAGCTTTCTGGTAAAGTTTAATGAATTTGGAAGCCTATATTGTCAAGGTTTCCTTCTAAACATGAACATGGCCAGTTGAAGCCAAACGGAAACCTGTTCCGGTAAAACAGGTCCGAGGACAAATCATCAGATTGCCACTAAACGTTGATAAATAGCCTACTGGAGAAATTTCATGAATTTTGATACCCATATTGCCAGGGGTTTCTACTGAAAATGTTCATGGCCACTCGAGGCCCCACGGGAACCTGTTAAGGATTGACCGGTCAAGGAAAAATCATCAGATAGCTACAAAATGTTGAATAATATCCTACTGGAGAAATTTCATGAATTTTGATACCCATATTGCCAGGGGTTTCTACTGAAAATGTTCATGGCCACTCGAGGCCCCACGGGAACCTGTTACAGAATGGCCGTTCCAGAAACAAGTTCGCATATTGTCCACAATGGAATAGAAATGGTTTCTTGGAATTATTCCATAGATTTTGACATCCATTTCCAGAAATTTAATAGTTGTTTCCAAATAGTGCCTCCGTACCGGAACACAGCCCCGGTAACTCGGATTTACGGGAACCAGATGAATTCAAATGGTCATTGCTGATAATGTCCGTGAAGTCAATGAGTTTTGAAATCTAACGATGCCAAAAGAATTAAAATCGTTCAATAATAGCCAGAGTTATAATCATTTGAATTTGGTGGGTACCCGGGTACCCTGTCGATCACTTATATGTGTTTTTTTTGTCGATCACATAAGGGTTAATATGCTTAATTAGTTCTCGAGCTATGCACAAATTTGTGTTTCATTTGTATGCAAGCCCCTTTCTTTCAGAGGGCAGCGGGGTGTCGAGTCACCTACGAAACATTTATTGCCTTCAAAAACATCCACATGCCAAATTTGGTTCCATTAACTTAATAAGTTCTCGAGTTATTCAGAAATTTGTGTTTCATTTGTATGGAAGCCCCCTCCCTTCCCTACCAGAGAGAGAAAAGGGGTCTCAAACTATCGTGGAAACATTTATTGCTTTAAAAATCCCCGCAAGTCAAATTTGGTTCCATTTGCTTTATTAGATCTAGAGTTATGCAGAAATTTGTGTTTCATTTGTATGACAGCCCCCCTTCTAGGAAAAGGGAGGGGTCTCAAACCACCATAGAAACATTTTTTGCCTCCAGAAAACCCCACTTGCTAAATTTGGTTCCATTTGCTAGATTAGTTCTTGAGGTATGCAGAAACTTCTGTTTCATATGTATGGAAGCCTCCCTTTTTAAATAGGGGAGGGGTCTCAAACTACCAAGAAAACATTTTTGTCCTTCAAAAACTTATACATGCTAAATTTTGGTACTTTTACTTGATTAGTTGTTGAGTTATGTAGAAAAGAGTGTTTCATTTGTATGGGAGCCCCCCTTTCCAGAGAAGGGATGGGTCTCAAACCATCATAAGAAACTTTCTTGGCCCTAAAAACATCTTCAAACAAAATTTCACGCTGATCGGTTCAGTAGTTTTCGAGCCTATGAGGTTCAGACAGACAGACAGAAATCCATTTTTATATACATAGAAAGATATTGAAAGATATAATAACATAAATAACGTTTATTATAACAATTATACAAGTATAACAAAACCAATCATTATGGTTCCTATTGTAATTGTTATTCAAATTAATATACAAACAATGATTATAACAATAATTACGTTCATGATTACTTTATTTCAATGTTAGCGTTATACTTAACTATAATAAAAACTAACCATTATATAATAATATATTTTTTTACTATCAAAAGTGACTGATTCTGATAGTTAAAATAATTATTATTATATAATCGTTAGTATTTACTTTAGTTAAGTATAACGCTATCATTGAAATAAAGTAATCAAAATAAATGTTGTTATAATTATTATATTGATTAAGATTATTGTAATATTATGATTGAAACTAACATGAGAAAATGGGTATGATAATAAGTATTACGGTTGTTATTATAAATCCTCATGCGATTGGTTTTTTTATTGTCATAATAATTTTTGATTAATTTTATTGAAATAATTAAAGCTATTTTGATTATTTTAATAAAAGTACAGTTATATTTATAACTATCATAATAAGAAATCCAATTGTATATTACCATAGAATAATGACACAAAAAATTATCATTGTTATCTTATTATGAATAGTAATAATTCTCAATGTAGCTCAAATAGCAATCATCATATTAACAGTAAATTTATAATGATAATAATTCATATCGTATTGATGGTCTTTTAAATTATTATTTCAACAATATTTCAAGGATTATTATCATTTGGATTATGTTGGTTGTTAATCATTATGATGATGGTAATGAATGAATCGAACTATAAATTTGATATATTGTTCAAAACTTTCATGAAAGTAATAAAAATTATTTTAATTCATGTTATGATTAGTATTATCATAATAATTATTTTAATTATTCTAATTATGATTTAATTTATCAAAACGATTATTTCAATGGACATTCATTGATTTAGATCAAAACTTTATTTATTTCCTGATGATTTAAATGATAATGATAATGATAGTGAAAGAGAAATCTGTTCATGATTATTGATAAATCGGATCATAATGATGATAAAATTCTAAACAATGATAATTTTGTCCAATTTTATAAAAAAAAAAATATGTACATCCCGAATGATGTATGATCATTATTATACATTTTCCATTCATGTTGTAATCACCAGTATACGTGTCATCCGTGTTTAATGCTGGTGTAATTTAAGAAACCATTTAAACTTTAAACAACCATAAATAGCGTATTATATATTTGATAACGATTTCATTAACAGGAACTTAACAGTGCTGTATAGTATATCCCTTGCTCATTCATTGCATGATATAACGATAGACTAACATTAAGACTAGTAGGTCCCGAACAAATACGATTTTTTTCTTGGCTCACGATAAACAAAAAAACAGGAAACGTTTTTAACAATACGTAATTTTTAGTTTGTTATCACTAAATGAATGACTCATGTTATAATACTGATCATTATATATGTAATTGTTAGGGAGCATGTTTTGTCAGTCTACGTGAAGGGTATGTTGCAATTTAACTAAGTAGATTTTACTTTCTAACTGAATTTTAATCCACTTGTGAAAAGTATTGTTGACTTCAATAATATACCTTTGATTGTCGATTTCCATGGTTTTTGAGTCCGCTGATCTCTTATTATAATATTTCTAGTGTATCATAGTTTGGTACACAAGTACTAAACTAGTAAGTACTAAACTACTAAGTACTATGAACATGTACCTTTGTTTTGGTTTGCTGGTATTTTTTAATTATATCCCCTCAATTTCTAAAGATTTTCCACAACGAAAAGCTTTTAATAAAACAAATGTCAACATCAAAAGCGCTTTTTTATTTACTTGGATTGGGAGAGAAAAAAAGGGAAAAGTATTATTCATTATTGTATCATGATTGTAGCAGTTATCATCATAATTCAAATTCTTATATAATATATCTATACCTTAACGATATGCATTATCTTTTGATATCGTACTTATTATTAAATTATGTTAACATGTATCGTAATGGTTGACAAAAATATTTCATGATATAACCACCTAAAGTAAAACTACAGAAAAAATATTATTCACAAATTATTTACTGTATAATACACCGGACATTTTGTTCGAGAAAAAGTCATTTTTTGTATGGTAACGATTCTTAACAACCTATTAGCGTTATGGTAAGATCTTGATTTACCATAACATATATCATCGATATGATTCACTTTATCTGCAGTTTACAATTGTTGGAAGATAACTTGAATAATTATGAAACGATGAATGGTATAATAACTTTAAAATACTTGTTTATTCGGGATAATGGTTATATTAACGACTCAAATCAATTTTTTTTATCATAATAATTATGATTGTTTGAATTACATTGAATATAATGTTTAATACAGTTACTGTGGTTATGAAGATCTGTATCATGATAATTAAGATTGTTATGATGATTATTATGATAACTTTGATTTTTAAAGTAGGTTAGTTCGATATTATAATTCTTACGATAATTTCAGCAGCAATGAGTATAATGTTTCTAGATTCTTATGATTACTTATATTATGATAAATGTGATGATTAAAAGTATAGGGATCATTGATATTTTAATGAATATTTGACAATTACAGTATAACCAGCCATAAACATGTTTTGATTGATTTTTTTTAAATTATTATATTTTTTTTTACGTTTAGTGTTTTTGATAATAATGGTTACATTGCTTATTATGATTAAAAATTCTTGTAATGAAAATTATGTTAATATGGTTTTATGATAATTTTTAGTTTATTTATTAGTATCATTATGTTTTTATATGATTGTATAGTCATACCTCGATATAAAGTAACCTCGATATAGCGTAACTTTTTTTCACCCCTATTTTTGGCAGTTTAAATTATAAACGTGATTAATCTATCTATATACACCCTGTATATAGATATATTAATCACGTTTATAATTTAATGTGTGCGTATTTTATGCAAAAAATATAAATTAAAACCTTTTGTAAAAACAGATGTTTTATACCCCGACGCTAAATGATGATAAATCAGAGTTTAAGTGAAAGATCAAATTACTAGTCGCAGTGGTTTATGTCCCGAACTGTGGAAAAAAAAGTGAAACTGTTATGCGGGAAATTCTCTTAGCTTTTGAATGAAGGAAAAAAATCAGCTAAGTAACACAATTTTTGAATGACAGCCAATTTAAGACTAACATGTACCAAAACATTAAAACTTCAATAACTCTGTAAACTTTGAGATCTGACCATAAACGTAGAACAATTTTTTTCTTCAAATATCATCACCTATCGCCCTGAAAATATTTGCTCTGAGCAACCGAAAACTCTTATATAAAAATAAATTTCTATCTGTCTGTTTGTCTGACCCTTACATACTCGGAAAATTGAGAAATTTGAATGCAGGAAAATTTAAGGCCAGGGAAGGTTCTTATGATGCTTCAAAACCCTCTCCCGCTCATGAAACACAAATTTCTGCATAACTGGAGAGCTAATCAAGCAAATGGAACCAAATTTGGCTTGTTTTGGCGGGGTATTTAGGGTATATCATACTGACTCGACTCTGGATCCGCTTTTATTCGGTAATTGCGGGCGGTAATGCGGTTGGTTGGCCGGTAATCGTCCGGTTATTCCGAGTCAGACTCAGAACTGACCCAGGTTTAAAATCGAAAACCGACATATGTAAAAGATTGCTGCAACCCAGATAGGCTTCGTTCTCCTTCACGATTTGAAAATCGATCAACCGTCATTTGCTCAGATGTCAGATTTTGTCTTCTTTTTTTTTTAAATTTTAATGTATTGTTTTTCTTTTCAACCCGTTCAGCGTTTGACGCAACCGAAATGGACGCAGAAGACGAATTTTTTTTTTTTTTTTAATAATCATTTATTTGTACAGGCTCAAAAGACGAATTTTGTCGCTCGCGAAATTCCAGGTTATCGATCTGAACGAAATAATAATAAAAAAAAAAATGCCGCGAAGTGGATGTCTTATGAATTTGTCTTATGTTTTATGTATTTGTTTGTCTTATTTTTCAACGAATCCATTTGACTCAGTTCATTTGAAATAAACAGTCCTAGTACAATTCTAGTTCAGAGATAGACTTCAAGTGTCCGTCAACCCATTGCCAAAATATAAAATGAATCGCTATTATGACATTTCAAGTCCATCGGTTGTCACATCTGTGGTGCAATTGAAGTAAGATTGTACGAGGATGAGAAGAACGATTGAAGTAGGAAAAGGGACTTGGCTAATTCAATTGTACTAGGCTCCACTATCTGGGAAGATTTGGTGAAAAATCGCTTGTGATGTTGCGTGCAATACTTCAACATGGTTTGTATATGCAGCATAGGCGTTGCCAGGATTTCAAATAGGGTGGGGCAAGATATATTTTTCCAGAGAGAGAGAGAGAGAGAGAGAGAGAGAGAGAATAAGAGAGGGAGAATTACACCGTATTCAACCAGTGGTTGCACACACTGAACACATAACATTATACAACGGACAACCCTAGTAGCACACTAGTTGCAAACCAGTAAAAGTAACTTCAATGCGACTACCATAGTCACAATCTTGTTGCTGCAACTAATTATGACGGTTTGGTGTTGCTTGGGAACACAACACTCGGTGAACCAGTAGAGAGGGACTTTTTCAAGTTCCATCTGTCATGTTTCGAATTATTCACTTTACAGTCGTGTTGGATTTTTGTACAGGATAACCACCGAGTTTGTTCACAGTTTGTACTGAAAATGTACTTTTCCTCCACGACCCACTCACCAACACTGAAAATTAAATTTCGTTTTTATTACAAAATCGAAGGTAGCAGTAACGAATCTATTCGTTGTATTCGTTGTATGTCAATTTGTACTTTTCAAGAAGCAACCATCGTAATCAATGCTACACGCGTAACTGTCTAAAACACGAAGCATTTATTACAGAAAGAACATTCGTGCATTGTATAAAAACAATATAAACTGCTAGGAATGTGTTGTTATCAATAAAAAAGAAAAGTTTCTCTGGTGGTAGCATGATTGACTGACAGACCTTCTATATCGACTCAGTATGTAATTGAAAAAAAAAAATCAATGATTCCAGCGCACCCGAGCAGAAATACCAACATGTATGAGTACGATTGAAGAGAAGCAGTAATAGGTTGATCTTCATGAAATTCATTTCGTGCATTGTACAAAGAGGTGTAATGATAACATTTCAGCAGATGAGAAGCATTAAGAATGTTTCATACAAATTACAAGACATTTGTTCTAAATAAATAAAAAAATGATTGAGGTAGCTCATCGAATCTTCCGGTGCACCTCTAAGCATCTTACTATAAGGTACTAGGTAGGTCTTCACAGATTGCCTGTCAATATGCAAAATGTGGATAACGTCTGTATTTAGTTATTTCAAATAATATTAGTCCATCCAATATATCACAAAACATAGCGATTGATTGAGCGGATTGGAGATGATGATATCATTGAGTATAGGACCAAGTCTCTTCTGGTTGGTGCTAAACCAATGAGCCTGAAGGTCAAAAGAAGCATAAAGTTGCCAGAAGGCACGAAATACATCTACGCACGCTTACTTTTACCAAATCCCTCAATCGCAATTTTAAATGGATTCGCATAGATTGTTCTTTAGAAGCTTCTACAGGATTGCTTCGAGCATCGACTGTCAAAGGTTGTTTCGATGCTTTATTACGCACTATTTTGCTATCGGTCAAAGCGCGTTTCGTATTGTTCGGTTATCTATAATTCAGCGATGTGAGTGATCGAGTGAGCACAGAAACATAAACAACAAAAATGCTTCTTGGTAAGATGTGGGGGTTCGCCGGGCTGGTGGTCCGGTAGTGGGGATCACAATAAATTGTGATCCATAATATTGGTCTGCCATGCTCGACGTACCACCATGTCCTGATTGGCTTCAATAGCACTGTTTGTATAAATAAGTTCAAATCAGAAATAGGTAGTAATATTTCAAAAATACAGGTGGGCTATATCCAGGGTATAACCGCAAGTTTAACGTAGGATCGCGTAGGTGTATCCCTTTCTTATGAAATTTCCTTTCCTCATTGACCTGCATTCGGGTGAGGCAGGCGCTGGTTATTGCTTTAGTTTGAGATCACCAGTTTTTTCACATTGAAAATCAAGGTTGCGGCTTATCATTTTTGACTTATCCATATTCATTTGCCGATAGCTCTTCTCAGAAGCTCAATTTCAAAATATGATGTATGATGCTTGAGTAGACCTACAACTTTGTTTAACAGCACATAGCTCTATCTCTTATATCTGAGGAATAAGAGCGTATATTCGCAGTGATCTTCGCGATGATATTCGCGGTGAAGATCACGCGAATATCATCGTGAAGATCACTGTGAATATACGCTCTCATGTCGAAGATATAGGAGTTAGAGCAATGTACTGTTACACAAAGTTGTAGGTCTACTCATGCACTACAAGTTCATCATACATTATATTTTGAAATCGACCCTCTGAAAGGAGATATTGGCAAATGAATATGCCTGAGTCAAAAATGATAAGCCGCAACCCTGTTGAAAATGTATGCTAGTCCCAAGCATCATCTGTTAGTTCTCTGTATAATAACAGCTCATCTGGCAGCAATGGAGTAGCAGCCTCGGGTGGTCAATCATGTTTATTATCTTACTCATGCTCATAGCAACGGACCAAATCTTTGAATAGGATAAAACAACTGTAACTTTTCGCTATTGTTATCATGCTGTCTTGTCTCTGAAATTCGGATATGAGTCGTTTCGTCTCGCCCGTAAATTATCATAGCATATGCTCCATCAGAATCTTTTGGATACGGAAACAATATTTTAAAATATTGAATAAAACTGAAAGATAAGATCAACATATATTCTCAATAATACGGAACTACAGTACCGTAAAACGGGAAAACATTGATCAGCCGGGTAAAATTGACCGGTTTTGCCAGGGGGTAAGTCACTCGGTCAGCATGTGGTACCACCCTCAAAAAACACACTCCGATACACTTCACTTCAATTAATTCAAGCATAACTTTTCAAATAGACGTATCTAACATTTGATAGGAATTGAGAAACATGAGGTTGAAGTTCCAGATGCTTTCATTAAATCCTATTTAACTTTACTTCAAGTTTTATTCGATCTGTTCATTCTATCATGGTTGAATCATATTATAAGAAGTAAAAATCCTAGTTTTCATTCACTTTCGCTCTATTTTTGAGAAAATTAACACATACACCGGTTTGCCTCCATACCATACACATACACCTTGTTAGATACGTCAGTGTGACATCTTGCTTGTAACATACACCGGTTGGATACGTCAGTATTTCAGAACGTTTAGCACTTGCGTCATGTCAGATACACCGGGTATAATTTTCAAGCGCAGATACGTCGACTTGCTGTGTGGTGTATCTGAACTATTTGCATAACATTTAAAAAGATCAGATAGGTCGCATATGAAAATTGGCGCACATAACTGAATAATTTTGATATTGTTATTTGGCAATTGCAACTACATAAAGGGTGTTATTAATGACAGGATAGAATGAAAAACTCGATTTTTTTACATTTGCGACATACGTCCTTTTGAAAAGTTATGCTTGAATTGTTTGTTTTCTCACTGTTTTGTTTCCCTCTCGCTTGCACTGATGTGATTCAGATGATGCGTTAGTGTTCGAAGAATAAACGTCAATGAATCCATGGTTGCCAAATAGCATAAATTTTAAACTGTAGTATTGCCAGATATGTTGAAATACAGAAACACCTTCCGACACACTGAAACACAAACACAACAGTTCAAAAAAACATTTTCCGTTGATACACTTTTTGTCTATGGATTATGTTTCTTAATCAAGTATTATTTGGCTTACGAAAGTTATAACATTGGTTTACATACTCAGATTTTTGCCAAACCGAAAATTGAATTGCGCAAAGCTTTTTCAACTTTCAACGAGCGGGGAAAAAAGCAATCAATGCTTGTCTAATAGTTTACATTGCAGGTTAGCGATATTCGATTGAATACGTAAAGTAAGCTAGGTTGGGTTCTCGATCAAAGGAAAAAGATTGTTATAAAATCTTAGTCTAAACTTTTTTTTTTTAAATCTCATGGATGTCCACTTTTTGCTGCTTTTTGCAACATCTTGTCACAAAATCGAGGCAATTTGGCAATTTTTCTCAGAGGCAAAGGGGTAATTTATCAAACGTTAACACTAAATATTTAAAAAAATTGAAACAAGCATTAAAATTCTAAAAATTGATTCAAAAGTTAAGGGGGATCAACGGCCCCCCTCTGCGCCCCTCTGGCTACGCCTATATAAATATAATCTTTTATGCGGTAATGAGTGTGTTTGAAGTGTGTCGGATTGTATTGTGGGTGCTAATACATGGTGGCCGAGAGACTTACCAGAAATCAAAAGTAGGATCATTTTTATGTATACAACATTAAAAGAATATTGCTAAAAGTAGTATTCTAAGATAAAAAGATAATATAAGGAAAAAAATATAAAGGAATATAAAGAATTTGAAGAATCAATAAAAAAAATTAAAACAGAAAATTATAAAAAGAAATTAAAACAGATGTAAGAAGGGCTGGAACACCCTGCTGGGTGAATAACATTGATTTGGTGTTAATTCTTTTATAGAAAAAAAGGCAAAAACAAAACTTCTTGGAAAAAAATTTTGCTTCAATATAACGTAACGAAAAATAAAATTGAGTTACGTTATATCGAGGTTTGACTGTATTATGATTTATTGATAATTATTGTTCCATGATAATATTGTTAGCGATATGTTTCCTTTGATTAATTTTGTTCATAATGGTTAAGATTTTGATGATTGGTATGGTTATGATTGCCAAGATAATCTTGCTTTATTGAATATTATGATGAAAATAAGTATCTCATTATTTTTTTCACCGTAGTTTTTATACTGATTACCATTTTACCGTCACCGTTGATACCATTAGAAGCATTACATTCTTTTGCAAAACACAAATTGTGGATTCAGCCAATTTTTTCAATACACAATACCAAATTGTAAGGACTAACGCAAAAGATATTCAGAACACTTCAAGTGACTCTGAAAAGTTGATTCTAAATATTTGCATTTGCATGCTATAATTTCTAGGAGTTGCCTCAATTGTGCGCTCATACAAAAAGACTAGCGTCCCCACCCAATTATCATAAACATTTTAGAATCAGCTTTCTGAATTGAGATGAGGAGGGTATATTTGACTCATAGAACAAGTCACATGTTAAACAAAACTGGTACATACCTAACTTCGTTAGTTTCTGTCTGAAGGAATGTTGGTCGGTTGGTATTCATCTTGGACAGAGATTCGGTCCGTAAACTGACTTTCACAACTACCAACTCCAGATATGGTTTCCTATTCTGCCGACGAGCTTCCATCTGCTTTGATAGGATTTGTTTCCAAACTTCGCTTCTTTTTCCACCACTCAAACATCGCTCTCTTTTTGCTTTCTGAAAACAATTTTAGTGTCTTAACTCGCTGAGTTGCTGCTGAAACATTAAACGCTAAGGCTATTTTACTATTGACTCATCAAAATACCGTAATTTTTAAAAATGTAGGCATATTCATAATTACCTAAATGTCGTTTTTTATACATGAATTATTTCTATCGTTTAATGCATTGATTCAAAATATGTTGCATTATTCAGTGTTATAATTCAGGTCATTGCATTCGTATGCAATCGCTGATGATGATTATGAAACATTTTCCACTGCAATTAGAGATAATATATCCCACGACACTTATTAGTTGCAGCAAATAGAACGAGTCGTTCGAAAGCTTGATCATGTTCTCGCTACTGATGGTTTATTTTGTATCCTCAACCAGGCACCCGTTCTAACGAACGGGATATTTTTCACTCCTACGCTTTGTGCGGATGTTCTACATTTCACTGTTCTTCCGCGTGGGCAGGGATGCCATATTCACAGACATGTCTGTAAATTTGCAGACTTTTCATTTTTATTGCAGACTTTTACAGACATTTGAAATATTTTTTAAATTTCAAATAAAGGTATTCTATCAAGTTCAAATTTAAAACGTACGCAGTACGCAGTATAGTATTTAAATTCAGTATAGTAGAAACGGTAAGAAGCTTTGTTGAAATGTTTTAAAATATCGTAGGTATCATTTAAAGTAGAAATTCTTGAAGTAACGAAAGCGGTGGGCCACTTGGAGACACAATGTAGTAGTAGAGGAAAGGCTTGTAAGATGGAACAGCGACACTTTTGACATTCACAGCGACAACACTATCGCGCTGACAAGTGTTAACCTCATTTTTTTGCTATTCTTCAATTTTCATTTGCTTTTGGAGTGAACACACTCATTCGATTTAGCTCTTCCAGGTTTCATTGTTCGGAAGTGGTGGCATAATTAAAATAGCAAATATTTTTGTGCTTAGTAAGTGGAAATTTCCCATCGATATCAAAAGGTTAATATTTGTGTTGGCAAGCATTTTATGTGTATTTTTATGATCCTAAGGGATTTCCAAACAAATTGTAATATGAAACAATTGTTTGATGTTTTGTTTTTATGACGTCATTTTTGTAAGATGGAACACTGTTAGGCTTGTAAGATGAAACACATTTTTTTTTCGTTTTAAAACATATGAATGATATTTTTTATGTTTGGAAATGCCATGGAATCAACAATAAATTGAAATATAGCAATACATTTTTTGAAATTGCAATTTTCAATGAATTTAGAAAAAAGGCCATAATTTTTTTTGATGACTATAAATAATCAGTTCCGTGGGCAAACTTGGAGCTTTTTAGTTCTTCTTTCGAAAGATCCTCGAAAAAATAAAAATTATTCATTTTATGAGCAAAAAACGGATCGTGTTCTATCTTACAAGCCTTTCCTATATTGTATAGGCCCTTTCCGAGGATAACATGGAGTCCCTACATATGATAGTGTTCAAAGCCATGCAAAAAATTACTGTCAAAGCGTTGGTAATATTGGTCCTTTGCTATTGAGTCACAACGAAAGTCAAGGTTCACAACAATACAAATCATATTTGAGAAACTTAGAGACTCCCTGGAAAAAAAAATTCTCCTATGTTCAGGTAGAAACTTCATTACCGAAGTTCAAGATCATATTTACCAGAATTTCAAGACAGAATTTCCCCAAGAATCAGGAGAGAACTTCAGGAAGAAGTGAAGGGGAGAGGACTTCTCTGAAGTTTGGAATTTTTCAGAGGTTTTGGAGTTCTTCCCAGAAATCCCAAGATTGAACTTCCCAGAAGTTCAGAAAAAAAAACTTCCCCAAATTTAAGACGGGAGCTAACCTATAATTCTCAGAAAATCTGGTAAAAAACATCCTCAAGACGATGCGTCATAGAAGTTGAGGAAAGAACTTCTCTCAAGTTCAGGAAATAACTTCCCAGAAGTTTCGGAAGACACTTCTTGAAATGTTAGTTGGAACTTCTTAGAAGTGCTTGGCAGCTTTTCCAAAGCTCAGAGGAGAACATTCTGCATTTCAGAATAAGGATTTCTCAAAATTCATTAGGGAGAAAAGAATGAAACTTTCCAGGAGCGTTGGGGGTACTTCCTTCTAATTTGAGCAAACTTCCCAAAGTTCTTGAAAAAACTTCCCAAAAGTTCAGAAGAAAGAATTTAAGGGAATTTTCCTAAACATTTTGGAATAAAATTTTCCTCGCAGTGCTGGATGGGGCCAATCAGAAGTTGGAAAAAATAGAAGGAATTTTTCAAAAAAATCAGTAAAGAACTCCTCAGAAGTTCACAAGAGGACTTCTCAGAAGTTGCGAAGAGACCAAAAGTTCAGTTGGAACTACCCAGAAGTGCTAGAGAGCCTGCCTAAAGTTCCGAATCAAACATTCCAGCATTTCAGAATGAGAACTGCTCGAGGCTCACAAAATCTTAGAAGTTATGGTAAATTCTTTTGATAAAATCAGGAAGAAATTTTCCAGAAGTATAGGGAGATATTTCTAGTAGTTCAAGCAGGAATTTCTCAGAAATTCAGGAACAAACTTCCCCGAAGTTCAGGACAATACTCTCTGAAGTTTAGAAGAGATTATTTTGGCAGTTCAGAAAAGAACTTCTCAGAAGTTCAGGAAGAAACTTCTAGCAACTTTAGAAGATTTTCCAAAAAAATCTGAAGAGTACTTTCTAAAAGTTTTGCAGCAACTTTCCTCGTAGTTCAGGATGGGACTTATCAGAAGTTTAGAAAGTAACAATGTTCAGGAAAATAAAAACCAAATGTTTCTGGAAGGTGAGGTTGGGTTCTTAAATGTGAATTTCGAAGAATATAATAAGGAGTGACTGCCGAGAAGTTCTGGAGGAAACTTCCCAGAATAAAGTAAAGAGCCTTGCAGAAGATCAGGAAAGAGTTTCCCTGAAATTTAAAAGATAATCACTGACAAACCGAAGAAGCAGTCTATACAAAAATCATTCATATATTGATGATATTGATATTGATGATCATGAGTGATGATGTCACCATATGGTACACACGATCAAAGTCAAAAAAAAGTCTGTTGAATTTATCAAATGAGAACTAAATTTTGATTTTAAAATTCAAAACTGGAAAGAGCGTTACTGGGGGAAAAAAAACTATGGAAAATTGTGTCATCTATGTGAATGCTTCAAGCTTCAGTGTCACTTTAAAAATATGAAACAATAGTGTAAAATTGCATACAATCCAAGAACTAGATGCAAAAATGTTTACATACACTCAGTAGCAAAAAAAAGCCGAGCAAAATTTTGCTTCCAAAATACGCGTTGTTCAACCTTCTGTAAATTTGTCAATTATCAATATATTTGGCTAAAATTTTGGCAACACTATACCTTATGTTTACACTTTATGTGACAAAAATTTTAGTTTATAAATTTGAAGTTATCATAACATATGTGAAAAATGTCAATTTTGACATACCAATTTCAAAAATCCGTATTTCTGTGAAAAATTTAGGTAGGATATTAAAAAAATTTCCATGACTTACAACAATACAGAGATTAATGTGGACAAAATTTGAACTGTTTTCATTGAGTGGTTTGGACTGCAGCTGACGTCAAAGTTGACGCTTCAACATGAGTATTTCTCGCTTTCACCCGATATTTACCATGCTGAACTATCGGTGCAGAAACAAAGCTGAGGTGAATTCATCTTATTAATTCGGCCCAAACCTTTATGATGACAGGTTGGTTGAACAACGCGACAGAAGGTTGAACAACGCGTATTTTGGAAGCAAAATTTTGCTCGGCTTTTTTTTGCTACTGAGTGTAATCACACAAATAGCGATAATGACATACCTCGCTCTCAAATTACGTATTTTCGATGAAAGAAGTCTAATTTTCTAAAAAAAAATTATAGACTTTTATAGACCCAGATATTTTAAATTTTTATCACAGACATTTGAAAAAAATATCTGGCATCGATGCGCGTGTGTTCGACTCGGAGCACATATACATACTCACGTGTTGACTAATCGACTATTTGACTAATCGAGGTAATTTCAAAGATTATGGGTTGTGCT
>JASCZW010009788.1:0-40331 GCA_034211315.2 Aedes japonicus
GGAAATCGCAAACTATTTCTCTCACGTCAATTAAATCCGTCCTTTTCAGGACGACCAGCTTACTAACTAAAGAGCTTGGTTGAAGTTTTCTCTTGTACTGTTTGTAATTCAGTTACCGCGTCACGGTTGAACATAACATTCATTACGAATCCAGGTTGAAAAAAGAAGAAGACACCGAGTGGTGATAAATCTAACAGCTCCCATGTTAAAGTGTAGAACGAACATTTTGAAAGCAGTTTGTTGTATGATGGAAGAAAAATCCAGAACTGTACAATCCCTACTGTACAGTTCTGGATTTTCTTCCATCATACAACAAACCACTCTCAATTAGAATTTCATTATATTTAATTTATTTTTATTTTACTGAAAATTTCTTTATTGAGTAGATTTGGATTTTTCTTCAAGTATACAACAAACCGCCTTTAATAAGAATTTTATTTGAATTATTTTGAAGCATTTTAAAATGTTTGTCCTAATCTTAAACATGGGGGCTGTCAGATTTATCACCACTCGGTGTCTTCTACTGTTTTCAACTCATTCATCAGTTCTAGAAGGGACAATTCGAGCCGAACTGCGACATGTCCGGATTAGTTGCTGTCAGTGGCAAGCAGATTAGGCATATTTCTGTTAAGAAAATCATCCGAAATTACTTACTTACTTAATATGTTTTTTTATTTCCATTCATTTGTCTTACATATTTATTTTTACATTTTATATGTTTTAGCCCATTGGGCTCTTCAGCTCGTTTAATTTTTAGTGTTTCTTGTGTTTAAAATGTTTATGTTTTACATGAAAGTTCAACCCTTGGGGCATTGTTAGTTTTGAAATTTGATAACCTATCTACTGCCGTTATATGCATAATTGTCCCATGTTTTACGGGATTCCCTATATACATGGGACAGTTATGCTTATAACGGCAGCCTAATCTACAACTAAAACCACAATTTGAGAAACCAAGGGGTGGGGAACCAGATTCCGGATGATCTGGTGATCCGATGTCAAGCAGCGTGCCCTGTACCGATTGATAGACTCACTAAAACGATCGTCGAGCATTTTTATCTCGGCCAGACGGTGGACCTCAGATGTTCTTGTCCTCGGAGGGGTGTTCAGGATCAGCCTGAGGAACTTATTTTGAATACGCTGAAGCTTCAGGTGATGTGTTTTTGCGCAACTCTCCCAGATCGGCATGCCGTACTCGATGACTGGAAGTATGATTTGCTTGTAGACAGCAAGCTTGTTTTTCAGGGATAATGTAGACCTTCTGTTGATCAGTGGGTACAGTAGCTTCAACAGAACGTTACACTCTGTGACAGTTTTGTTAACCTGTTTCCTGAAAATAAGCTTGCTGTCTATGGTTACGCCAAGATAGACAGCTGATTTGGCCTATTCCACTGTTGTGTTGTTTAGGCTTATTTTATAATCCTCAGGCGGAACAAGTTTGGTAGAGTTGGAGTGTGGAAATAGGATGACCTGGGTCTTTGCCGCATTGACACAGATCTTCCATTCAGTGAAATATTCAGACAGAACATTCAGGCTTCGCTGCAGTTTCACTGTGAGCGCTCTTATTACCCTACCATTGTGGACGACTGCGGTATCATCGGCGAACAACGACAGATCTCTTGTGCATCGGAAACTGCACCTTGCAGCGAAACACGGAATGTCTTGTCTGACAGATAAATTTTAATTATTTTCACCAGAAAGATGGGAAGATTGTATCGATGCAGTTTGTACACCAAGCCATCATGCCACACGTTATCAAAGGCCTTCTCGATGTCGAGAAGTGCCATGGCAGATGATTTCGATACAGACTTGTTCCGTCTGAGGATGTTGATGACTCGGTTAAGTTGGTGAATTGTCGACCGACCACGTGGAAGTCAAATTGTTCGTCGAGCAGGATGTTCAGCTCGTCGGCAGACGAAAGAAGCCGACGGTGGATCGCTTTTTCAAACAGCTTAGATAATCCTGAGAGAAGGCTGATGGGTCTATAGCTCTTAGAACATGAAGGATCTTTCCCAAGTTTCTGGATGGGGATGACTTTGGCTGACTTCCAACGCGAGGGGAAGTAGCTAAGTCGCAGGCATTGGTTGAAAATCAACGCCAGATGAGCGTAGAACTGGGGGCTCAATTGCTTGAGCTCCAGGTTCATGATATCATCAAAACCTGGGGCCTTCATGTTCTTTGAGCCTTTGATATAGGTCAACAATTCGTTAGCTGAGATCTCCAACTCTTCCGATAAGTCATTGGCAGCTTCGTGTGGACTGACGATGTTAAGTCCAAGGTTATGGGAGCTGACGAAGTGTTGACCTATCTCAACAGCCTTCTCTGCAGAAGTAATTAAGCGATCCGTGGAGCGATTGCTGTCAAGTGAGATCAACGGTGGAATGGGTCTTGGCTTAGTTTTTAAGATTTTTGTCAATTTCCAGAACGGCTTTGCACAATCTGGGAGAGAGCGGATCTTGTCGGAAAAATTGTTATTACTGAGGTCCACCATTCTGGCCTTAATCATTTTGGTCATCCGATTGCAATGACTTTTTAAAGTAGGCAAACCAGTTGGCTGGTATTGCTTTCGAATGGCGTTGCGCAATTGAATAAGTTCTTTAGTTGGTCTATCAATGGTTACAGAGTTGCTCACCTGATCTATCACCGGTACATGTTGCTCCCGGGCCTGGGAGATCGCTTGCTCGATGCTCTGCAGCTGCCGTTCGATGTCATCAACCGAATCAAGGTGCATGTCGAAATCGATGTTGTCGTCAACTTGTTGTCGGAACCTCTCCCAACTGGCGCGATGGTAGTTCCGTCTGGTGATACGATGCCGGTTAACCGAGGAGCACTCTTCGGCCACCACCGGATAGTGGTCCGAGCTGAGCTCCTGGTATGCGATCGGCTGGCCGATGTTGTTCCCCATGTTGGTGAGGAAGATGTTGATTGTTGAATGGACACCAGATCTGCTCAATCGGGTGGGAGTATCTGGGCCCAGGACGGTATAGTGGCCCTCTTCCAGGTCTTCCTGCAGTACTATTCCGTTCTGGTTGCGTCGAGTGTTCCCCCAGGTTTCGTGTTTCGCATTTAGGTCACCGGCGATGATGAACTGTCCCTGCCTACGAGTTAGCTTGCGGATGTCGTTTCGTAGCATTGTTGTTGTTCCATTGGCGGTGCGGGCCCGAGTAAATTGCTGTGCCTCAACATGACAGTGAAAAATACCTTGTTTCTAATTTTTTTTTATATATTGTTTTTTCTCAATCAGTTGTATAGATAGTAGTATATAAGAAATAAATTCAACGCAACTTTTTATTAGCATCTTATCTATTTACAAACAAATTTTTATTTTCCTTGACATCGTTCATGTAAAGCAGGAACAAAAACGGCCCAATGTGACTGCCTTGAGGCACGCCGGACAAAACTTTAAATGGTGACGAAACGTGATCACCGATTCTGACGGACATACTACGATCGGTTAGGTAGGATCGCAGCCAGATAAGCAAGTTGTTGCTCATGCCCAACTTATCAAACTTGGCTATTGCTATATGGTGGTTAATTTTATCGAACGCAGCGGAGAGATCCGTGTAAATAGGATCCACTTGATTACCGTTTTCAAGTTGCTTGACCAAGAAAGAGGTGAAGCACGTCAAATTAGTCGATGTCGAACGTTTAGGAATGAATCCATGCTGATCAGGTGAAATATAGTGCGCGTAGCTCTGCACTAGCTTCCGAAGAATAATCATCTCAAACAACTTGGATACTGCACTTCATGCAGCTATGCCCCGGTAATTTGAGACCATTCTCTTGCAACCTTTCTTGAACACTGGGAAAACATATGACTGTTTCCAACAGTTCGGAAATATACCAGTGGACAGAGAAAGATTGAATATCTTTGCTAACGGAGACGCAAGACAATCCACGCACTGTTTCAGTACAAGCGATGGAATGCCGTCCCGACCACATCCCGATGAAGACTTCAATTCCTTGCCAGCTGCAATTACCACGCTGCGGCGGCAAAAAAACGCTACAGTTTGGTGGAGCCTTTTCACAAAGAACGTTGAACAAATAACGAATGAAATTCGTGAAGAGATGATTCGAGCCGAACTGCAACACGTCAGCGACCGACCATGTTGGGTTCGTCTTAGTTCCTAGTTGTACATAGCGGATTAGTAGTTGGCAATGGCAAGGAAATTAAGAATATTTCTGTTAAGACTAATTAAAACTAATTACTGTGGCCCAATTACAGAAGTTCGTCCCCTTTCATGCAATTTGTATCACATTTACTTCGTTGGTACCGCCTTCTTTCGTGCAATAGCATCCGACGCCATTAGTAGAAAATTTGATTCAGTATTACGGTAGTCGTAGTACTGTGCAGAGCAAAATCTGCTGTTTCATCTGCAGTATGCGAGCGAGCACTGGTGCACTGAAAATTTATTTTCGTAAAGTAGCTTTCACGCGTTTCGTAAACATGGATCATGTACATAGAACAAATTTCTCGTTTATTGTATGAAACATACATAATGCTTTTTATCTGGTGAAATGCTATCATTACACCTTTTTGTAAAATGCACGAAATGAACTTCGTGATGATCAGCCAATCGCTGTTTTTCTTTTATACCGCACTCATGCACGATGGTGTTTCTGCCGGTATGGGCGGAAATAATTTATCTATCCCAAAATAAAAATCAAAGCGCTGTCGTGAGCTATAACTTCAGCGTGGCCTAGTGAGATCAACCACGGATTTAGAATCAGCACTTTCCAATTGTTCAGGTTCTAACCCAATGTCTGAAACAATAAAAAAAAAGCCGGACAATTCCACGTGATTGCGCTTTTTTTGTCAATTACGTTTTGAGTCGATAAAGTAAATCTGTCAGTCCTTCATGCAACCACCAGAGAGACGTTTCTTTTTAATTTGTGACAAAATATTCGTAGCACTTTGCACTGATTCCGTACAATGTACGAATGTTCTTTCTGTGTCAACAAAAGCTTCGTGCTTTTGACAGTTGCGCGTGCATTTAATTACGAATGTATCTGCATTAAAAGAACAAATCAGTTTCGTTGCTGAAAACAACGAATGGATTAGTGAGTATTATCTTCGATTTTGTAATATAAACTAAAATTAACTTTCAGTGTGAGCAGTCGTTATCCAGAGAGGTAGGTGCTGTTGGCTATTTGGACCGATACTCCCGTCAACCTCCCGTCAATGCTTTGCGAGAAAGAAGGCTGTCTAAGCCTACGAGTTGATGGGCAAAAGCCGCCCGTGACAACAACGGGACAAGAATCATCCCACGATGGCCATCCCGCACCGACGAGGAGAAAACCCAAGGTCAATAGTGAACAATGTTTCTTTTCCGTCAACAGAACTGCCTGATGTTCGGGCATGGCACCAAAAATTGCCACATGGCGAAGCGCTGCGGCGATTGCGGCAAACACCACGAAGCCAATGCTTGTGAGCGGATGGAGGATGCTGATCCAGTGTGTGCCAACTGCGGTGCGACGCACAAAGCTACAAGCAGGGAATGCCCGAAGCGGGCCGAATTTATCGCAATTCGGAAATAAATCGTCAGTCAACAACCAACTCGGCCATCGACGACGATCTGGTCCGCCTCCGGCCCTCACGACCGAGAACTTTCCCGCTCTCCCAACACGACAAGGGCCACCAAACCGTCCTGTTCCCAGTCGGCCTTCGATTCAACATCGGTTCGCAGCTGCAGCAACCCAACCATCCCAAAGCGATCTTCCAGGACCACCGTGCAAAATCTGGCGCGATCAATGATTCGATGCATTTCAACGGAGGAAGTCGTTGCAATCCTGACCCAGGCCATCATCATCAAGTGATCCTGCAGAACACGCGGAGAACAAATTCAGGCGATGATTGCGTTCCTCAATGGACCGCGAAATCGTCAATATCGCAAATTGGAACGCTTGCTCGCTGAAAGCAAGAACATCGAGTTTATCAACTTTCTCATCGAGCGGTCCATTGACATCGCAATCATCACCGAGACGCATCTCAAGCCTGAGATTAACGTGTTCCTCCCAGATTTCCGTCTGATCAGACTTGATCGAACCAGTTCCGCCGGAGGGGGTGTCGCCATCGCCCTGTGTACCAACATTAACTGCCAGATGCTTCCGAGTTTGCAGCTCCAATTCGTCGAAGCCATCGGAGTCAAGGTCGAATCCACCGTCGGCCCTATCACCATCATCGCGGCCTATTGTCCCAAACAAGCAAGCATAATTAACGGGATAGATACGATCCTACGAAACGACATCATCAAGCTGACTCGGAGGCATGGGAAGTTAAATTTCACCGGTGACCTGAACGCAAAACATGAAACCTGGGAAAACGCACGACGGAACAAGAACGGCTCCATCCTACACGATGACCTGGAAAAGGGCCACTACACCATTCTGGGCCCGCATACTCCCACCCGGTTGAGCAGATCCGGGGTCCACGCAACGATAGACATCTTCCTCACCAACATGGGGAACAACATCGGCCTGCCTATCGCACACCAGACCACGCTCAGACCACTATCCGGTGGTGGCTGAAGTTGAGTCCTGTGTCAACCGGCATTCCGTAACCAGGCGAAACTACCATCGCGCCAACTGGGTCCAGTTCCGTCATCAGGTCGACAACAAGGTCGATTGCGATAGACGCCCCGAATCAACCGGCGACATCGATGGGCAACTGCAGTCGATCGAGCAGGCGATCTCCCAGGCCTGGGAGCACCACATTCCAAAAGTAACACAGGTGAGGAACTCTTTAGCCATTGATAGTCTCACTAAAAACATGATCCACCTTCGAAACACCACTCGCAGACAATATCAACGTACTGGTCTACCTGTCTTAAAATCAGAGTGCAATCGACTGAATAAAATAGTTAAGGCTAGAATGGTGGATCTCAGAAACAATAATTTTGCCAACAAAATCCACACCCTCCCAGATTGTGCAAAGCCGTTCTGGAAATTAACAAATAATTTAAAAACCAAGCCTAGGCCCATTCCACCGTTGATCTCCTCAGACAACAATGACTCTAAGGATCGTTTGATTACTCCCGCTGAGAAGGCTGCTGAGATAGGTCGACATTTTGTCAGCTCACACAATCTTGGACAGAACATCGTCAGTCCTCACGAAGCTGCCGTTAACGAGCATGCTAATACCATCCATCTATATCCCAATATTTTTTCGGAGGAACTAAAAATCACAGCTGACGAACTGTCGATATCAAAACATTGAAGAACATGATGGCCCCAGGTTTCGACAAAACTTTGAATTTGGAACTCAAGCACTTGAGTTCCCAATTCTATGAACATCTAGCATTAATTTTTAATCAATGCCTAAGACTTAGCTACTTCCCCTCATGCTGGAAGTCAGCTAAAGTCATACCCATCCGGAAACCTGGGAAAGATCCTTCATGTTCCAAGAGCTATCGACCCATCAGCCTTCTCTCGGGAGTATCAAAACTATTCGAGAAAGCAATTTACCGTCGGCTCCTTACATCTGCCGACGAACTTAACATCCTGCTTGATGTACAGTTTGGTTTTCGACGCGGTCGATCAACAGTACATCAACTGAATCGAGTCACTAACATCCTCAGGCGAAACAAGTCTGTTTCGAAAACATCTGCCATGGCCCTTCTTGACGTGGAAAAGGTGTTTGACAACGTCTGGCATGATGGCCTGGTGTACAAGCTGCATCGGTTCAATCTTCCAGTCTTTTTGGTGAAGATGATAAAAAACTACTTATCAAACAGAACATTCTGTGTTTCGCTGCAAGGTGCAGTTTCCGATGCGCAAGAGATTTCTGCCGGTGTTCCGCAGGGAAGTATACTAGGTCCACTTCTGTTTAACCTGTTCACCTCGGACATACCCCCACTCCCTGAAAACGGATCCCTGTCGCTGTTTGCCGATGATACCGCAGTCGTCCACAATGGTAGTGAGAGCAATCGCATCGAAACTGCAACGAAGCCTGAATGTTCTGTTGAAGTATCTCACAGACTGGAGGATCTGTATCAATGCATCGAAGACCCAGGTCATCCTATTTCCACACTCAAAATCACCCAGACTTGTTCCGGCTGAGGAATTTAAAATTTGTCTAAATGGCACAAATGGAATGGACCAATGCAGCCATCTATCTTGGTGTAACACTAGATAGCAAGCTGAACTTCAGGGAACAGGTTGATAAGACTGTCACAAAGTGTAACATTCGGTTGAAGCTCATGTACCCCTTGCTTAACAGAAAGTCTACATTGTCTCTGAAGAACAAGCTTGCTATCTATAAACAGATCATACTCCCGGTTATTGAGTACGGCATGCCAATCTGGGAGAGCTGCGCAAAAACACACCACCTGAAACTACAGCGGGTTCAAAACAATTTTCTCAGGATAATCCTGAACACACCTCCTCGGACGAGAACTTCTGAGATCCACCGTCTGGTCGAGATTAAAACACTCGAAGATCGTTTTAGTGAGACTATCAAAAGGTACAGGACACGTTGCCACCTATCAGACCACCAAGTCATTCGGGACCTGGTACCCCTTCCCTAGGTTTTACAAATTGTAGTTTTCGTGGTTAGGTAGGTTAGCAAATAATTTAAATTAAACCAACCAATCTCAATAAGGGATATTATGTAAATGAGAATAACCAATCAACGAATCACACCACAAATAAGCAAGAAGAACAAAGATGAAGAGCCCCTCTGGCTAAGCAATTATCCTGTTAAAAATTAAATGTAAAAATTGAATCAAAGAAAAATAAAAACACATTTTACTACAGCAGAATATTTCTCTTGTGCTGTTTGAAATTTCAATCATTCGATAGGAATCAAATAATTTTTAGAAAGTGAAATGTCATAGCATATGGCAAGTATGTGGTTCCATAGTTATCTTATACGCGTTATGGATTGTGGCCCTCTCAACCATCTTAGAAAATAAAACCAGGGCCGTATCATTATTTAAACCAAACGGTCCTCTTTAGGGCCACCAAATGCTATCTTAAGAGTACGCCTAGTAGAAACCGTATGCAATTGGAGGTGAACGAAACCTGCCTCTTGGGTAAAAGTTTCCCAAATGACCAATAACTCATTCGCACTACAAAGTATATTACGTGATATAGAGTATCTTGATATCATATGTCATAAATATTATTTGCAGTGAAAGCAAGATATATGAATGTAGATACCAAAACAGGCTGTATCAATAAAGGTTGTGGTGCGAACGTTTAGTGTATGGGAATTAGATTAGGAAGGAAACCAATTTTGGCCACTCTTTAACGATCAAGCAATCTAGATTTATTTATTTATTTGGCGTCAATCTTTTGTAGACCAGTTTTGTTTTACAAATAGTACTTAAAGTCTAATTCGTTATATCTTAATTTACCCTAACCGTGAAAAGAAAATTTTCCTAAGCTCTTTTTTATTCATTGTCACATCTACTAAATCGCAATACTTATTATAACACGACATCATCCTATTTAAAGGCCCATTCTTTGCATAGTTTGTTCTTTGACTGTTTATGTAAAATAATTGTCTATTTCTTAGGAAGCGAGAGGGAGCATAGAAGTTAAGATTTTCTAAAATCTCTTGTGTGTTTACTCTCTGCATAATAACATCATTCAGGAAAGCTATCATTGCAAATTCTCTTCTTTTTTTAAGCCCATCTAAGTTAATCAACATACATCGTGACTCATAGGACGGCATAGGTAAAGTCGTCCAACCTAACTTTCGTAGGGCAAATAACAAAAATTGTTTTTGAACTGATTCTATACGGCTTGCATGTGTATCTTGATATGGAGACCAAACTATGCTACAATATTCAAGAAGGGGTCTCACATATGTTATGTACAGCGTTTTGATGGTGTATGGATCATTAAAGTTCAAGCTAAACCTTTTGATAAACCCAAGCATGTTGCTTGCTTTATAAATGATATTATTATAATGTTCGGCAAAAGTTTATTTAGAATCGAGTATAACACCTAAGTCTCTAATTTGACTGCATCTTTCAACAGTTTTCTGGCCGAGTTTAATAGAGTTTTGCAATATTGCGTGTTTTCTGGTAAACGAAATGGAATTGCATTTTTACATTAAGATCTAACAAATTTTTCTTACACCATATGTAGAAATTGTCAATTTCGTGTTGAAATAATTCAAGGTCCGATGTCTCACATATCTCCATGAAAAGTTTCATGTCGTCTGCATATATTGAAACATGAAGAAAGCTCAAAATGTGTTCTATATCATTGATAAATAAAATAAATAATAATGGACCAAGATGAGACCCTTGTGGCACGCCCGAAGTAACGTTCACAATTGTTGAAAGTTTTCCCTCAAATCTTACTTTTTGCGTTCTCTGAGTCAAGTAAGATTCAATCCATTTCAGTAGCCCAGGATTGAATCCCATTTTGGATAATTTAAAAAGCAACAGTGGAATATCAACTCTGTCAAATGCTTTACTAAAATCGGTGTACAGCGCTTCAACACAATTTCCTTTGTCCATTACGTTGAAAGAAAAACTAACAAATTGTATCAAATTAGTGGCTGTTGATCGCCCTTTAACAAAACCATGCTGTTTATTAGAAATTAAAGTCTTCACCTGCGAAAATATATTATCATTTATGATAGATTCAAAAAGTTTCAGGATGCTTGATAATATAGCAACCCCACGATAATTTCTAATATCAGATTTTTTTCCACTTTTAAAAATTGGGATCCAAAAGATTCTTTCCAAACAGCAGGAAGAACGCTGGATTCCAATGACGAATTAAACAACCAAAATAAAGGTTTAACTAGCTCCTTTGAAACAGATTTTAAAAATATAGGTGGTAAGCCGTCTGGTCCAGCACCCTTTGAAGCATCCAAAGTTTCAAGCGCATGTAAGATTTCCCTGACAGATAAATTATCAACTGAAATGTCCGTCATTGGCTCGGGGAGGTATGAGAAATATTGCAAGTCACGCTCATTATCGTCATGAGAAGTATAGATGTCCTGGAAGAAATCAGCGAATAAGTTGCTAATGTCATTTGTTGTGTTGCCGGTCCTGTTGTCTAGATGCATTTTTGACGGAAAGTTCTTAGACTTACGTTTTTCTTTAACATAGCTAAAGAAAGATTTAGGGTCTGACTTAATATTATTCTCTACCCGTGTATTATGCTCTTCATATGCATTTTTTAATTCTAATCTCAGTTGATCGCATATGGCCAGATAAAGTGATAGATTTTCATCAGTTTTATTTCTCTTGTATGCCTTATGAGCTTTTTGTTTCCTGTTTTTGAGATTAGTAACCAGTCTGTTATACCACACTGGTGATTTGAGACTAGATTTTCTCTTTTGTTTCATGGGCACTGTTTGTTCTAAAATATCATACAAAATTTGGTAGAACGCATCCACTGCTGGACCTACAGCATGATCACGTAGTACAGTTTGCCAGTCAATACTATTCAATTTTTCTTTGATAAGTACATAATTAGCCCTACTAAAATCATAGTATGGTTCGGATAAATTATTATCTATCATTGTGGTTTTGTCGTGCACGAATATGGAGTATTCAATTGCAGTGTGGAACACTTCATTTTTCCAAAGAGGAGTAGGTGACTCTGATACGCAAAAATCGTCGGTCATATTAGTGAACATTAAATCTAAGTAGCAATTATTCTGATTTTTCACGTGATTTACTTGATTGAGCCCGATTTCAGAACTTTTGTCAAATAGAGTACGGAGCGTTTCATTTTCCCCTGCAATCGGTATCAAAAGGGACTCATTTTCATTGTCAATAATAAAATTGGCTGCCCTCTGGTTAAAATCACCATATATGTGAACATTTGTTTCGGGCTCAAACTTTGAAATGATATTACCTGCAATACTAAAAAATAGTTCATACGAATCTTTTCTCGCATATTCTGGAGGAAAATATACTGCTACAAAAATATGAACTTGTTCTCCAATAAGACATTTGACCCAAACATGGTCGAATTCTTTACATTTGCAAGATTCAATTTGTTCGCAATTATAATCAACACTAACTGCTACAAGAACACCTCCACCACATTTTTTATTAGATAAAAATTTATCGCGATCATCCCTAAAAACATTGAATCGATCACCGAAAACTTCTTCATTGTTAACGCTAGCGTCCCAACTCGTTTCAGTTCCTAAAATCACAGGAAAGCTACATGCAGCCACCTGCTTATAAATTTCATTAACTTTAACGGCACTTTTCATCCTATTAAATTCTGGCAATACACTAGTACCTCTTTACTTTTAATGTTGTTATCGTGCTGTAATTTATGTGACCTATCTAAACCATTTAAACTAATTACCTCCTCTTCCTCATGTTGAGTGCTCGTCAAATCCATAAAATCGTCGGGTACTTCCTCTGCAGAGAGCGTTAATTTGGACGAAAAAATGAATGCCTTTGTGCACACGTTTCGCACGATGTTAAAGAGTTTCCTGGAGGCGGTGGGGTAAATGTGCTTGGATGCGGTTGCGGTAGCTGATGATCCATCGGGTATGGGTTTAATGTCTCACCACGTTGAAATCCGATCCAACGCGGGGTTTCAACCGAAGGGGCCTGGAAAATGCCACCTTTGCTGCTGCAAGTAGATCCCTATCCATTGGAAGAACTGCTGGGTGACTATTTTGATGACCGATACGATTAGTGAAATTTGTGTTGTTGCCGCTGCAGATGTTGTTGTTGATATTGTTCCTGGAGCTAGTTTGCTGACGTCCCGAAAATCCTTGTTGAAGATGTCTGTTGGAACCATTGGTGCTCCTGTTCCATTGTTTTTTATTTGCTTTCCTTCGCTTTATTGCCTTATCTCTGGCCTTCTGCTGCTGAACATGACGTTGCCTTCGTAAATCATATTCAGTCCAGTTAGGGCGCCAAATTCGTTTCGACCCTAGTGTGCGCCATCCTTCTTGGAGGTCATTTTCTACCTGTGCGTCACGATCAGCTGTATTTAATTCGTTCATAAGGCTGGGGGGTGACACCGCTGGTGCCCAACGAGCAGCGTTAATATTGCTGTCCAAAGTGTTAATTGCACTAGCAAGCGGTTTTACTTCATTAAAAATATCACCAACTGTATTGGCTATGTTTTTTACTTCATTCAAAGCATCACGCGTTTGAACAGATGCGTTAGCAGTGTGTTGATTACAATGAGCGGCCATGTCAATGGTTACGCCGCTCAAGGTCTGGACTTCATTGCAGATTTTTTTCAGTTCTCTGGTCAAATCATTCGTAAGATCCTTCACGTACTCTGCAATGCGACTTCTCGTGGTTTCCATTGAAATATTTAACAGCGATGTTAAATGGTTTTTTATAGCCACGAGCTCATCGGACTTATTGACCGAGATATGCTCGAAATCGCGCGATATTGACGACACAGCGTTTTCAACTGTCGACGATGTATTTTCGTTTACATTCGTCACCGATTCTTTAAGTTGGACCTCAATATTATCGAACAACACATCTATTGTACTAAGCTTTTTGAGCACTTTGAGGTCAGCAGCTTCTTGAAGATTGGCATCCGTTTGAGATTTAATTGAATCCATAATCTGCTCCTGTTGGCAAAGCACTTTGCGTGTGTCGATCCCTGTTTTTAGATGATGTTGGCAATCGGAGCAAAGGGGTATCATGTACAATGATAATAACTGCTCCTGATGCCGTTGAACACCTATGCAAGCCGCGTGATAACACTTGTCGCAAAATTCACACTTCCACATGAAGCGATCGTTACTGATATTGCACGACGTAACACTGCAATTCATAATGATGACTTTAACTTTTTCGGGTCTCGCGCGCGGCGTAAAAAAATATTGTAAAAATTTAATACGGAGGTCGTTAAAAATGCGACTGCACTCGATGACGGACGGTGACAATTGCACATTGCTTCGTAGTCCTACGTCAACTTTGCGTACAACCCCATTGGGCTGTCCTTACTAGTTTTTTTTAACTCAAATGATTAATTTATTGCTTGAACAAAGTATTTTGTCACCCTAATAAATCACTTTGCTTTGAATCAAAAAAATATTTTGTTGGTATTCAATGCAAGCTTTCTGTTTGTTTCAATTCATACAAAAAAATCGAAAACAAATCAAAATTACACTTTAATCAACCCAAAATATTTTTTTAAAGTTATCACTGCTGTGTGATATTAATTTAAATAATATTTGATTTATAACAACCACATATATCGATTAACGCAAATGTTTAATTTATTGTTTAAACAAAATATTTCACGCTAAGAAATCACTCTGTTTTGTATCAACCATATGATTTGTTGCTTTTCAATATTATGGTTTCAGTTGAAAATCGAATTTATCCACTAGCGACAATCGATTTTACTCTCATTCTGTACGTTATACCTAATCAGCAATTTGGCAATTTATTTACATCACCGTCTTCGAATTGACGCACAGACTGAATTATTTAACTTGCAAGCTATCTATTACTAGTAATCCTATTTTTAAAAACGTTTTTTGACAAATTAAAATCGAATTCATCACAAACAACATTAAACGAGCGAAGACATGAATCTAGCGGGTTATTATAGCCGTAGTTTGTTCTGTGATATGGAACTGCAAATAACGGAGAATTCCGGAACCTTCGAGCAGGAATGTTGAACGGAATCTGTGTGAGCAGTTCAGAGCAGTCTATAGTTCCCGTAATCACATCGAAGACGAATATCCGCTGCATCGTAACTCGTCTATCTGACAGTGGCTCCAATCCTATGAGCCTGCATCGGTCTAAATAGGAAGGAAGATTGACGGGGTCGTTCCAAGGCAGTTGTCTCAGCGCAAAACGTAAAAACTTTTTCTGCACCCGTTCAATCGTCAGGACATGTACTACGTGGTGTGGAGACCAAACCGGGGCAGCGTACTCAAGGATGCTACGAACCAACGCGCAATAGAGTGTTTTCAAGGCGTAGATATCGGTGAAGTCAGACACGTGACGACGAATGAATCCCAAAACAGAAAAAGCCTTGGCAGTCATAGTACTGATGTGCTCGTTGAATCTGAGCTTGGAATCGATGGTAACTCCAAGGTCGCGAATGGATGACACACGTTCCAGTGTTGTTGTTTCCATATTGTATTCATAAAGAATAGGGTTATGGCATCGCCCGAAGGAAATGATTTTACATTTGTTGTTGTTTACTCGCATTCCGTTGTTGCCACACCAGGTCAACATTACATCAATATCTTCTTGCAGGGCTGCGCAGTCAGCAAGAGAAGCTATGACACGATACAATTTTAGGTCGTCAGCGAACGACAGCTTGAACGAACAAAGCAGCGAATACAGGTCATTTATGAAAATGTTGAATAATAGTGGCCCCAGAACGCTTCCTTGTGGTACACCAGAAGTGATGCTGAAGGTGTGGGATCTAGCTGAGTTGATTACGACGTATGCAGTACGATCACTTAGGTACGAAAAAATCCACTCCGTGATCGAATCTGGAAAACCTATGTATCTCAGTTTTTCGACGACTAGAATATGAAGAACGGTGTCGAAGGCTTTCGCAAAATCAACGTACACCGCGTCAACTTGTCGCCTCGCTTCGACTTCGCGTGACAGTGAGGTGACGTAACACATAAGATTCGTTGTTGTAGAACGACGTTTCATAAAACCATTCTGGCCATCAAAGATAATTGGAGATGCCATGTTGTATAAAACATTGTGCATCAGTCTTTCAAACACTTTGCTGAGACAGCACAATATAGATACGCCACGATAGTTCGATACTTGATTACTGCTGCCAGACTTGTGAATAGGCACGATGAAAGCTGTTTTCCAAGCTGCCGGAAACGTCCTTTCGAAAAGCGATCGGTTGAACAAACAGGCAATTGGACTCGCTAGTTCTTTCGAACACTTTTTCAGCATTAGGGGTGGAATACCGTCCGTTCCACATCCTTTGTTGATGTCAAGGTTGTCAATAGCTTCTACAACTTCGTTTGGGGAAAACTGGATGACTGGTAGGTTGATATTGTGTGAAGGAATGTGAGCAAAACAGTGACGCCTTGGTACAGGTGCAACTCTGCTAATCACGCTCTCGAAGAACGAAGCAAATAGATTCGCGGCTCCCAAGTTTGTTTGAGCTTGGACATCCTTGAAATTAACGTTGCGTGGGATGCGAGAAGATGCTTGCGCGTTTTTACGAAATTCCAAAAACTTGACGGGTTCTGTTTTACGTTCACCTGGATTCTGGTTATGTAGCTATCATAGGTGGAAAATAGGACTGTTTTGTACTGCAGCTCAACATTTCGAAGGTGATAATAGTCATTCTCAGACTTCGAAAGGAAAAAACGATGGCGTGCTTTTCTAAGGACGTTCCGAAGATGTCGTAATTCAGAGGTCCACCAAGGTTTATTAGAATGTGACTGTAACGTTCGTCTTTTTCGAGTAACGCAGTTGTTAAGTGCCGCGTAAACCTTTTCGTAGAACATTGATATTGTTTCATCCAGTGGTCCAGTTAATAAACAGTCCCAGTCGATAGCATCCAACACCATTTTCAGCTGGTCAAAATCGCACTAGTGGAAATCATAATAGAGATTGTCGTCTGGCTCAACCGTTGAATCTAAATAGTCATTGCTCTCATCAAACAGCAAAACAAATGGCGCATGATGATTATCAACGGGTAAGAGTGGTGCAGGAGGTTCGATGATATCTAGTCGCTCTGGAAGACTAACGAATACAAGGTCGAGAAGTCTGCCGTTTGCATTTGTGTATCGATTAGCTTGCTGCAAACCAGTAGTAAACATCGTTTCAATGAGTACCCGTTCATGCTCAGAAGAAACATTCAGGGGAATGAAACCGTTCACGTCCTCATCCAGTTGCCAATGCAAGTTTGGCAAGTTAAAGTCACCCAGAGACTAATGTCGGAAGTAGTGCGCTGTACAGCGCATCTGATGCGCCATACAGCGCACTATTTCCGACATTAGGTATAACGTACAGAACGAGAGTAAAATCGATTGTCGCTAGTCGATAAATTCGGTTTTCAACTGAAACCATAATACAAGGTTTCTGTTCAAGCGTGGAGCTCTAATTGCCAGCCTCCGGAGGTATTACTACCCACAATAGCGGTGCACCAAATCACGGGAGAGAATGGTTTCACTACTAAACACTGCTTCAAACCTCTAAACAACCGTTTGAGCACGGATCACAATTCCGATCGCAAGTTCACTCACGGTTTACATGCTCGCAATATTCACCGAAATGCGTAGAGTCACGATTGGTTACCACTGAACTATTGAGTTTCGGACACTTCAAGAACATTTGAATTTTTACTGCTGTAATCACTATATTTTCCCGGAATAACGAAAAAAACACTTGCGACCGATCGTTTTGGATTTCTCATTTGTACTGATCTTTACTTCTTTTCCCCTTTCAATAGTAAAGGGTTTTGTAGGATTTACATAACAGTGCTCGTGTACAATTATGGTGACGGTTGAATATTCAATTTGAATTCAGTATTGACTTGACTGCTAGGACTTCAATTAAGACTTAATAATAACTATTTACAATTTGTATATACAGATATTTACACATGATAAGTTTACTTATCATTCCGGCCACCTTGAAACAGCGGCGCTGTTTCAATTTCTCTCGTACTATGATCCTCTCTCACGACTCTCTCGGAAATCGGCTATCTCCCTGTGGTCAAGCGACGACTATCGTTGGTTTGATTCATCGGTTTGATGATGTCTGAATTGATCCATTCAGTAGATGACGAATGATGATATGGTTTTATTGACGAGAGAAGAATAGTGTTCTGCAAATAAAAGACCGGTAGAACGCACAAGGAATAGTAAAGTTGTTGGAACGCTAATCACCTGTTAGCTTCTCAAATGTACATTGAGACAGTTTCGGACTGCTCGGCCGATCTTTGTAGCTTACTGCTCCTCATTATTCTCAAATTCGGGTGACAATGGTAGAAGGGCAATTTTGGCAACTGGTCGTACAACATTCTCGGCTTTGGCTGTTTTTATGCTGACGACGTGAACTGTGCCATCCTTGCCTGGATGTAGTTTCGTGATGCGCCCGAGGGGCCATTGTGCTGGAGGAAGATTTTCATCCTTGATGACCACGATCCGATCCAACTGAAGGTTAATCGGTAATTTGCAGCCTTTGTTTGCCCGTGTTTGTAATTGGGCAAGATATTCCGGATACCACCTTGCCCAGATTCGCTGGAATAGTGTTTGAGTGCGTTCCCAGTGATCCAGACGGTTGTCCGGTAGTTCGATTATGTTGACTTCTGGTACTGCTTGAAGATTTGAACCAACAAAAAAGTGGCCCGGCGTCAGAACATCGAGATCAGTTTGGTCGGTTGGAATTGGAGTCAATGGCCGTGAATTTAAGCACATTTCGATTTGTGCCCACAGAGTTACCAAGGCTTCTTGAGTGAGGGACGTATTGCCAAGTTCTCGTAGCAGGTGATGCTTGCATGATTTTACCGTGGCTTCCCACAAACCTCCAAAGTGCGGACCGCGTGGTGGAATAAACTTTCACTGGATGTCTTGCTCTGCACACCAGTTCCCGATCATTTCACAGTCTCTGCTGTTGATTTTTATCATTTCGTAGACACGGTGCATTGCATTTGCGGCACCTTTGAAAGCGGTTCCATTATCAGAGTGAAGTTTTTGTATTCGGCCGCGTCCAGCAACAAAACGACGTAGAGCGGCTAGAAATGCTGGCGTGGAGAGATCAGACACTAACTCAATGTGCACGGCTCTAGCAAAGCACAAGCAGCGTAGCAAAGCACACAAAAATGGCAATATATGCTTTGGTTGGTGGCCGACTTCGTACTGGAGATTTTAAAAACACTGGACCGCAATAGTCTACGCCATAAATGGAGAATGGGCGAGCTGGCATGACACGGGAACTTGGAAGATCAGCTGTGCTTTGGCGGATCAGAGTTGGCTTGATGTGGAAACATTTCACGCAACGGTGATAGGTTTGACGAGCTAGATCTCTTGCTCCAATTAACCAATATTTTTGACGCATCGTAGATAACATCAACTGGGGACCGGCATGTAGAAGGTACTTGTGATAATGTTCACAAAGTAACCGAGACAATGGATGTTTAGCTGACAGAATAACAGGGTGTTTGCTTGCATCTGGTAAATTGGCATACTCAAGCCGACCACCGACACAAAGTAGTCCATGGTTACTCAAGAATGGCTTTAACCATTTTAGCGGAGCACCTTTCACGATTCCTGTGGTCTGAAGTTCAGCCAATTCATCAGAGAACGATTGTTGTTGTGCCAGACGAGCTAACACACGTTCAGCTGCTTGAAGATTATTTGTTGGTAGAAGCGGTGTACGTTCTTCCCTGGATTTATGTATTGCAGTTTTCAGCGACTGGATGTATTTGATGCAGTATGCAACTACACGACGGAGTTTGCTGTACATAGAATAGCGAGAACATAGTTGATCGATAAGATGGGGTTCTTCGTTGTGCATTGCTACCAATGCAATTTTACGTGTCTCTTGAATTAATGATAGGGATTCTTCATCTGGGAGACTTGCGTGTGGCCAATACCTTGGAGGTTGTGATAACCATGATGGTCCGTTCCACCATCGTTATTGGTTGTGAAGATCAATAGGTGATAAGCCTCGTGATAACTCATCAGCGGGATTATCACTTCCGGGAACGTGCTTCCAGGAATGTCCTTCTGTGTTTGACTGAATTAACGACACTCGATTTGCCACGAACGTTTTCCAGCAGTGCGGTGTAGAGTTGAGCCATTGGAGAACTGTGGTTGAATCGGTCCAGAAAAATACATCAAATGTGGTTTGTATTGATTGTTGTACCTTCTGAAACAATCTGGTCGATAACACAGCGGCACTGAGCTCAAGTCGGGCGATGGAATGTTTAGTTGCTAGGGGAGCAACCTTTGACTTGGATGTCAAGAGTTTCACGTGGATATGATCTTCATCTGCGGAGCAAACATAGCAACAGGTGCCGTATGCCATCAGATGCATCAGAGAAAAAATGTAGTTGAATATTCGGTGCATCGACATATGAAACGTAACGAGGGATTCATATTTCTGAAAGAACATGCAGCGTAGCATGATATCCTTTCCATTCTTCTTGCAGTTTCAACGGAAGTGGTCGGTCCCACTCATAAGGTTGATTGTCTTCGTTTCTTAGTTTCCAAAGACGTTGCATAAACAGCTTAGCGGTTGCAATAACAGGGCCGACGAGGCCTAATGGATCAAAGATTCTGGTGATATATGATATTACCTTACGCTTTGTAAGCACTGAGGCTGGAAGTGGTATTTCTACGTTGAATCGCAACATGTCCGTTCTTGTGTCCCAAATAAGCTCAAGTGTTGATACAGACTGGTCATCTTGTAGATCGAGGAGTTTATTAGTTGCCAGGTCTTCGGGTGGAATTCCAATCAAAGCATCCGGAACATTGGACGCCCACTTTCTTAGTGGTAATCCTGCTGAAGCAAGCATGTTGGTGATTTGAAGACGTTTTTCAATAGCAGCTTCCACAGTATCAGCTCCGGATAGATGGTCGTCGACGTAAAAATCTTCGGTAACAGGTTGAACGGCGTCTGAATACTTGTGTCCTTCATCTTTGGCCAACTGTAACAGAGTGCGAGTTGCCAAGTAAGGAGCTGATGCGGTACCGTACGTGACGGTAAGGAGTTCATATGTGTCAATTGGATCCGATGGGTTGCGACGAAACAGGATGCGCAGAAAATGTTGATCAACGGGATAGTAGGGATAGTGGATGTTGTCGATACATCTTTTCAACGTCCGCGACGAATGCAATTGCGTGGAAACGGAAACGAATAACGAGAGGCTGTTGAACAACTGCGAAACTGCGTTTGAGGTCCTGCAGGAAACATCAAACACTACAGGGACCTTGGTGGTAGTACTACTCTGCTTGAACACGGGATGATGCGGCAAATAACAGTGTGGTAGTTCGTCGTCAACAATATCCAGTTTTCGCATAAGGCCAAGGCGAAGGTATTCGTCGATGAAATCGTGGTAGGTTTGCTTTAAGGCGGAATCTTTCTCTAACCATCGCTCGAGACTTTGGAATCGACGGGTGGCAATCGTTCGAGATTCACCAAGGGTTACTTGCGGATCTTCGGACCGGGGAAGGCGTACGACGTACCTTCCGGACGGTGTTCGGGTGGTAGTGTTGGCATAAATTTCCTCACATCGTTTTTCTTCAAAGGAATACGTTGGGCCATGATCGACAGCTTCATGGTCCCAGAATCTCTGTAGCGCTGTTTCAAGGGATCGATCAACAGCAGATACGTAGCAGACCAGTGATGAAACAAATGAATTGATGGCAGTTTTTCCAGATACTGTCCATCCGAACAGGGTGTTGATCAGGAAGGGTAAACCGTCACCTAGTGACAGACGGTTACCGGTGTGTATCTCATGATAACACTCTCCACCAATGACAATGTCGATCATGCCTGGAATGTTGAAGGTTGGATCGGCCAGTGGAACTTGTGGTATGTTCCAGGATGTGGAATTTATGGCAATTGTTGGTAGGTTGGCAGTGGGCTTTTTCATGATCAGAAACTCGAGTGTGGTGGAATACGACGTTGTTCGTGATTTGATAGTTGCTAACATTTGGCGCTTGATTTGCTTTACAGTTTCTCCGATTCCCGCTACTACGACATCAACGGGGGCTTGACGGGTGGCAAGGGAATTTGCCAGCTTCTTGGTGATGAAGTTCGACATCGCAGCAGAATCGAGGAGAGCTCGAGCTGCGATTTCTTTACCATGCTTGTCGACAATGTAGAGCACAACCGTTTCCAATAGAACCGTGCCTTTGCTTGATTGAACGGAGATCACTTCGAAGAACGGATTCACTTCGGGTGGACTCGATGATCCAGCGGTCCCCACGTTCGCTGACGTGGTTGGAATTGGTTGCTGCGTTGACGTATTCGACAAGCTGGCAGGATTAGGTGTGGGTTTTGTAGTACCAGCTTGATCATGGAGCAGCGTATGGTGTTTAGCGTGACACGTTCTGCACGAGAATTTTGACTTACACCCCTTTGCTTGGTGGTTTGGGCGGAAACAGTTCCAGCATAAACTTCGCTGTGATATCAATTCCCGTCGTTGGGCGACACACAGGTTGGCAAACGTCGGACATTGGAACAATTGGTGCTTCTGTGAGCAAGCGTAGCATGGGAGCACGTTCATTTTGGGTTCGTTGGTTGCACTGTTGACGATGGATTTGATTGTAAAGGATTTCTTCGGAATCGGGCCGGCCACCTTGATGCCAGACCCTGGGGAACGATGTTGCAGATCACTCAATACTGATTTTAACATGCGGACTTGCTGCGTTAGAAATTCAATCAACTCATTATATTTTACTTCGTCTTTATGCCGAGTTTCTTGCACCCAGGCGCGTAGAGTATATGAATCGAGCTTATTGCACAGGATGGACGTGAGAGGAGTATCCAGGCTTCCCAAAAGTACAGCCTTCTAGCTACAGTCAGTTTAAACTGCACTGATTGTCTCTGTCTGAACCGAACTATCGCTTGCTACCGTACGTTCGGTATCCACTCCGATACGCATTGGCAACAGAGCACGCATGCATGAAATAATGCTGTATTGGAACAGTCGAAGCTGCGCTAGCTTTGCTGAAACCACCACGCTCTGAACGTAGTAAGCCGAATAGGGTGTTATCTTTCCATTTTGCCTTGTCTTCTGTTTCGTAAATTCGTTTGCTAGGACAGCCTTCCTGAAGTGACGACAGTTTTCGGCTCACCCGAGACGGTTGTCACGATCACGAGAAGGATGTCATGAGATGGTATTGGCTGGCATAAGCTGAGCTGAGAATCTCTTCCTCGGTTTCTCCCATGAATTTACTCATTTCATTACAGAGAGGTACCGTTGTTTGCGGGTGGAAATTCAGTCAGTAATTCCTTATCCTTGATTGAATATGACTGAGTTTTAGTAGGTAGATGGCATCACCATTTTTTTTGCACAAAATGAGTTTGATAGAAGTTAGGGAGAAGAGATACCAGCCAAGTTTTCACCCGCAAACAATGGCACCTCTCTGTATCTTCTTTACTCCAGTAAATAAATTGTTACACGCGTTTTGTCATTTTTCGATGCGCGAAAATTTCTCGCGCCAGCTTTGCGAAAACGCTTATAGAAGTTGTTGCACTCTGTTCAAAAACTATATGACCTGGCCGTGGTAGATGGAGTTGGCGATATCAGGTTTATTCCGTTTTGTACGTTAAGCATATTGTGTTATACAGTGGGGAAAATATACATAGGAATCTCATAAACTAGTACTCAATTTTGCCAATTCGAACAATTGCTCACTATTTCCATGTCGTACGCAATGGTTTTAATAGGATCAACTTATGATTGTCAAAATCGACATCAATGTGAGAAACATAAATAGTTAAAACTTGTGAAAAAAGTTTATGAAGACACCGTAATTATTACACACCGGGCAAGCAAGAAATATTTGCTAATTTATTTTATGAAACCCAAATAGAGTGTTTTAAATTCTTCCACTATGATGTCTTGGGAATAGTTGAATAATGATGAACGAATGAATTTGATTTTATTCAAAATTTTATTTTGATATTATTTGCGATATATCGGTATTTCCTTTGTTCGCCTTGATATAAAGTTGTTGAAATCTGGAGTACTAGTTGATGAAACAAAAATGGAAGTTATTACAACTCACTATACCTACATTTATTGGCTGCCCTAAGTTTGCACCTTTGCACCTGAAGAAATGATCCATAAAAAAAAGAAAGTCGTTCCATAAAAACGTATTTACGATCCATAAGATTCTGATAAAAACCCATAATAAAAGGCAATGATCCATAAAATTTATCAATGTGATTCATAATGAGCATACAATTCAGCAATAAAATATCGAACATATACCGTTATATATCTAGGAAATGATAAATAAAATTTTTCGTTACGTGACAAATTACGTTATGTAAAATTTAGTTGAAAACTAACTGTGCACAATCAACTTAAAATTTTATGAGGTGATTAGTATGGTAAACATCATATTTATGTTTGCGTCGCTGTAGACAATCGTTTAAATAATCTACGTTCAAAGCATTCAGCTTTGTAAAAAGATTATTTCTTAGCAAACATCACTATTCCAATAAATGTTACACATAAAAGTTGTAAGTCATTCAAGTCGCTAGTGCTTCATACCTCAGCTCAGTCCAGTGGTCAGCAGGCAAAATTGGTATTTCTAGCACTCAAAGTAGACCACAAAAAAACGTGGCTACTATATCCCGTTGCACAATACAGTATTTTTGGTTAAACAGCTGTTTGATGATGTCAAAAGATTATCAATCTCATATGATGATGTTGTTTTGAGAAGGAAATAATTTCTCATCACCATGAGGCTCTAGGAGTAGACAGCAATTTTTGCTAGAACAAAGGATTTCCCCCCTTGCCTATCCTGCATAGGGTAGTATGACAAAGGGTTATGTGCCTGATCGTATACTACCGTTCAAATGCCCTCCGCTCGTTTTCAAACTTACATCTATTCAATTTCAAAGCCTCCCGTTCCCTTACGGATCTATCAATACACCTTCTCTTCATGTCTATTTGTTCTAGCAATAAAATTACTGTCCGCTCCTAGCGCTTTGCATGGAGATGATAAATTATCTGCTTCTGAAAAAACTTCATCAAAGATCGTTACTTCCACGCTGGGGAGAATACAAAAAAAAAAAAAAAAAAAAAAAAAAAAAAAAAAAAAAAAAAAAGTGCAGAACAAAGTGGTTAAGAGAAAGTATTGATAGTTCCGTTAGCTCACGGCAGGCGGTGAAAATTGAATAGAAGTAGTTTGAAATTGAGCGGAGGGCATTGTGAGGTGGTATTTCGAAACAGGAACACATACTTTTACCAAGCATCCCCATGCGGGGTAGGTCAAGGCATGATCGAATGCACCACCTTGACTGGTAAAAGTTTGTGCACTTGATCGTGCTCATATACGACCGATAGCATTTTTTAATAGTTCTAACGAACTGTCTTTTTGTACTCCCAAATCCCCTACATGGGAGAGAAACTATCTCCCGCTCCTTTTGGGTTTATTTTTGACATACGGCTTCTGCTTTACCTAACATCTCCTATGAATTGAGAACATTCTTACTGGACGTTTGTCTAAAAAACTTGTCCTGTCTGTTTGAAAAACACACACACACACACACACACACACACACACACACACACACACACACACACACACACACACACACACACACAAACACAGATAAATAAAAAAAAATTGGCAAAATTGTAGCTGAGGAGATTGTATAACTGTAATATGTAATAACTCTCCATAGTACTCGTAATTTCGTTAAAATAATTTCTAATAGCGTGCACAGTGTTAGTTTCTGATAAAATGTGCTCAGATTTCAAGATGTTGTTCAGGACATGATTTGAAATCGTTTTAGCATAGGAGAGCGTACATTTAAAAATCACGGGCATGTTACTGTATCTGAATAGAAACACAGCTACTGTCAATTTCCCAATCTTTAAAAATTAAAAAAACAGTGCCCAAAACTCAAAAGTGCAGGCTACAAATCATACCTATAAGTTTAAGTTCACAAAGTTGATTGGCTATGGATCTATTTTAAAAGATCAAAGTTCATTATTCATCGTTTTATGGATCATTGACAATTTACTTATGGAACATTTTCAAAAATGAAAGGATCATGTACACATATTTAATTGCAAAAAGGTTACATTATATAATCACAAAACTGTGCTTTTTTGACATTTTAATGCTAAATGAAATTTACTTTATGGAAAAATGATATATATTATGGATTATTTAGATTTTTTTTTACAAATATTAACCAGAGTTTAACGGGTTATTAAACAAAAACGCATTTTTGTGAAACGATTTTCTTTTTTTCGTTCATCGTCAATTAGTTTTCATATGCTAGAGGATGTTTGCCGAATTTATTCATGCATTTTCAGCTCCGAACAGACACTTTTACCAGAATTGTAATCTAATTTTTGCTACGAGAAGACCGTAGAGTAGAAGAAGACTCTACGGGGCTGAGCTGCAAGCAACCCGGTGGGTCCACGGGTCGCGGATGGTGGGGTTCCATCAGATATGATAGACTGCTACTGAATACACGAATAAGAAGCTCCGGACGAGCGAAGAGGGCTGTTTAGGATGTGGGGGGACTGAGCAGTTGTTGGACTCTGTTGAGTTTCTTCCAAAAACCCCCAAATATCCGAAAGCAGTTCTGAAAAAAGCGAGCCACCTCGCTTTTTAAAAATAAGAGTAAAAGTCCAAGCCTTCACCCATTTGAGTGTCTGTTTTCCATGTTAGGAACGGCTCAAAACAGCGTCTGTTCTCCATGTTAAGAGCAGTTGAGTCATTGTCTTGTTAGTGCGCCTAGGACTCTAAATACAAAAGCCGAAAGCCCTGGTGGTGCTTGGGACTGTTGAACAGCAGCATCACGATCCCTCTGCGAGATAACGGGGTTGGTTGTGGGCCTTGCGAGCCGACACCATTAAAAAGGAATTGCAACGAATAATACACAAGGAAGAAATTCGAACCGGAACAATTGGCATGGACCTAGGCTACGTGTTTTTCTTAGTAGTCTGACTTGATTGCGGTTATTCAGTAGGTTTCAATGACTTCATCCTGTAGAATGTGGCTTCCACAAAACTTTCAGCCCCAACACACTCATCCACTACCACTACTTCCACTACTTACCACTATTTCTTCCACCTGTGCCATTTTCATCCGCACGATTCCCGCCCGCAAGACTTCCACACTGAAAATTCATTTTTATAAATAAGCTTTCACTCGTTTCGTAAACATGGATTTTGTACACAGAACAAATGTCTCGTATATTGTATTAAACATTCATTTTGCTTTTGATCTGGTGAAATGCTATAACTACACCTTTTTGTATTATGCACGAAATGAATTTCGTGAAAACCAGCCTACCGCTGCTTTTCTGTTGGTGCTGCTGCTGGGATGGGCGGGAATAATTTATTTATCTCAAAAAAGAAATTAGAGTGCTGTCGAGAGTAAGAAATCAATACTCATTTATAAGATATCTTATAACGAGTCTCCATGGCCTAGTGAGATCTAGCATGAATGCAGTAACAGCCTTTCCAAAAATACAGGATAGAATCCCATGTCAGAAACATTAAAAAAGAAACGTTGGACAGCTCCACGTTGTTGCGTTTTTTTTGTTTCTTTTTTTTCAATTATATTTCAAGTTGATAAAGTAGATCTGGCAATCATTCATGCACCCACCAGAGAGACGTTTCTTTTAAATTTGTAATAAAATATTCGTAGCTCTATTTTTTTCATACAATGCACGAATGTTCATTCCGTGTCAACAAATGCTTCATGCTGACAGTTGCGCATGTGACAATAATTACAAAGGTAGCTTTATTTAACGTACAAATCAGTTTCATTGCAGAAAACAACGAATAGATTCGTTAGTGCTACCTTCGATTTTGTAATATAAACTTAAACTTATTTTCAGTGCATCTGTGCGACTTTTACTCGCACCCCTTCCACTTGCTCTAGTTCCATTCGGATCTCTAATTCTACCCGTGCCGTGACACAAATTTCACTCGTCACACTTCCATTAGCACCACTTTAAATCTTTATAACGTTACCCAGATTGGTTTCACATAAATTGGCCAAGTCGTCCACAAAAGGTTTCTTTCCATTTCGGAATTGGTGTAAAAATCGTCGGAAGATAACAATCGGCCGAACACAATAAGGGAGCGCTGATCATATCGCGCCAAGTTATAGTGCTGGCGACAACTATCTGATGAGACTACAGCATCCTAGCTCCATGTTGCTCTGTCCAACTCATCCCCAAAAAATGTTAACTTTTTTAACCTCCGGTTAACCGCGAGTAAACATCCCTACTCCTACTAATCCTAGTATTAAGTCATAACATTATAAAAAAAAACAATGCATTAACGGCACCGTCAATATAACGCAATTGAGCCTCCAAAATAAATGAACTTGTTGAAAAAAAACGTCGGAAGTTAAATAAAAACTAATTAACTCAGCAGCAATCGGTTGACGAATGCAGAGAGCGAATCAATGAAAAATTGGCACTAGCACTAGCACAGTACCCATTCATAACCGAATCCTCTCGGCATTGTACATGCACTGGTAATCATGAAGGCACCGCATGAGAAACCAGAGTAATATATCAGTTGCGATGTCAACAATGTATTGGCAGTATGACGAAGTACGTGTCGTATTTTTCCGAACTGTAACGAATCAACAACCGAGGTTGTCGATGACCATAAAACAAAATACATCCACACGAACACGCGTGTTGTGTACAGTGAAAGACGGCAACGTTGCATGTCGCATGACTGATTCACTGTGGGCTGTCGTGGATAACTCAATTACGAGGCTGTCATAGGATCCAGAAGGCGACAGCCCTCGCAATACTGTCGTGAGGTGGTACATTTGGTATGCCTGGGAGTATCCCAATGCGCAATTGGTTCGCCTAGTTTTCCTAAAGCCTTCACATGGCGCTGGAAATCATCCACCAATGTGTTTAGCTCTAGTGCTGATTCACGTTTCATTGGCGACAGATCAAACAACCGTCTTAGCAGCTCCTTTCGCAAAAACCGCTTGTTGTCGTATCGCTTCAGCAGTGCCTCCCAAGTTGAGGCGTAGTTGTCCGCTTGGATATCTACACTCTCGAATGGTTTTCGTGCATCTCCTTCCAATGATTGTAGAAAGTACTGCAACTTGTTGAGCGTTGGAATATCATCGTTACTATGGATCATGGAGAGAAAATTGTCTCAAAATGAAATCCATTTTGATTCATCTCCAGAAAACTTCGGCAAATCGATTTTTGGCAGTCGATGGTGGAAACTTGTTGAGTTGTGCGGTGGCACAAATGCTGACGACATTGTTGAATTGAGGAGAGGTTGATTTCGTTCCCATTTGGATAGAAGGAAACCCTTCAGCCTGCAGAAGAGATTCTCAAAGTTTGCCCGTACCGTCATGTGGTGTTCGAAGTTTTCCTCTGCATTTAGCTTCTCGATCTCCGACTGTACCTGATTGAACTCCTTGTTTGTCCTATCCAAAGTTTCCAGTCGTAACGTAAATCGAATAATCCTTCCCGGCGCGATTACGTGTCTCTAAATAAACGTTTCGTGGATCCGCTGAAACGCCACCGCGCAATCGTAGGAATGTGAAATCAATTTTAGCTATCGATTTTTTAGGCTAACGTGCCAATAAGTGTGTGCGACACTGTACAACACACTTGATGCTATTTATCGAATTGGCTAATTGAATGGGTCTCTATGCTACCACAGCACAGCTGATAAATGCAAACATCTACGTAATCTTTGCGCTACAAATAGAAACGATTCGATCGTTCTTCGCCTTTGAAATACATGCAAACTCTTTCGTTCTTCCTCACACAGTACCTACTACTATTATTCGGTACTGGGGGGCGAAAGTTGGCGCCAATAGCAAGCAGCAAGTGCCAATAAATAGGGTACAAGTTGAGTGGCCTACCTTTTGTGGTCTACGTCCTTTGACCACTTACCACGATGACGAATTCCAAACTATTCGCACGTCGATTTGGGCTTGGATGCTTCCTCCGATCCGGTTCGAAGTACCAATGTTCGAGCGTGGAGCTCTAATTGCCGGCCTCCGGAGGTATTACTACCCGCTATGTACAATAGCGCTGCACCAAATCACGGGAGAGAATGGTTTCACTACTAAACACTGCTTCAAACCTCTAAACAACCGTTTGAGCACGGATCACAATTCCGATCACAAGTTCACTCACGGTTTACATGCTCGCGATATTCACCGAAATGCGTAGAGTCACGTTTGGTTACCACTGAACTATTGAGTTTCGGACACTTCAAGAACATTTGAATTTTTGCTGCTGTAATCACTATATTTTCCCGGAATAACGAATAAAACACTTGCGACCGATCGTTTTGGATTTCCCATTTGTACTGATCTTTACTTCTTTTCCCCTTTCAATAGTAAAGGATTTTGTAGGATTTACATAACAGCGCTCGTGTACAATTATGGTGACGGTTGAATATTCGATTTGAATTCAGTATTGACTTGACTGCTAGGACTTCAATTAAGACTTAATAATAACTATTTACAATTTGTATATACAGATATTTACACATGATAAATTTACTTATCAGTTTCTATTTGTTTCAATTCATAAAAGAGTTCTAAATCAATTCAAACTTTCATTCAAATCAAACCAATAAAATAATATAAAGTAATCACTGCTGTGTGATTTTAATTTGAATAATATTCGATGTATAACAATCACACTTATTTGAAACTTCGTTTTGAACTTAAATGGTTAATTTATTGTTTTAATAAAATATTTGTATGAGCGTACATTTCATAGCAGCCATATTGCTGCCTCTGCCTCGGTTTTTCCAATGTAAGTTTAAGCATTATAGTTTGTAAAACCGATTATCAACGAGTTATTCTCTTTGCAGATAACTGGAAAACAGCACTTCCAATGCAAGACGATTTTGAAAATGCCATTATGCCATTATGACTACGTCTCCCCAATATTGCTTCCCGAGTCCTGCATCCAACCACATGCACGATGCCAACTCCTGCAAAGTTCGATTTATGCTTTCCAACACGCCGTTCGGCTGGCGGAATATTATTTCAACAAATTTGTTCACTTGATATAACAAAACATTTTGTTTTGAACAATAAAACACGATGTTCAATTCTGTATAACATGAAGTTTTATTTCAACTCAAACGTTTTCTTGAATTACTTCATCATTGTTTATTATTTCAACAAATGCGTTCAGTTGGTTTAACAAAACATTTTGTTTTGAGCAATAAAAAACAACGTTCAATTCTATAAAACATGAAGTTTCATTTCAACTCAAAGTTTTTATTGAATTAGTTCATCAGTTTTATTGGCCCATATTTAAACCAAAATTTTAGTTGAATTGATTTCTATTTTGTATTGATATAACTACATATTTTTTTGCGTGTTGGCAAGTTCTGTGATTATTAATATAAAACAAATGTCTATTTCTAAGAATACGAGAGGGAGTATAAAAATTTAGGTTTTCTAATATATCTGTTGTATTCACTCTTTGTGCAATAACGTCGTTTATAAAATCTATCATTGCAAACTCTCTTCTCTTTTTAAGCTCGTCTAAATTAATCAAGATGCATCGTGACTCATAGGATTGTAGCGGTAAAGTCGTCCAACCTAATTTACGTAGAGCAAACAATAAAAACTGTTTTTGGACTGATTCAATACGGTTTGCATGAGTATCTTGATATGGTGCCCAAACTAAACTACAATATTCAAGAAGGGGTCACACATCTCTAAAGTGAAAGCTAAATCTTTCAATAAACCCTAACATGTTGTTTGCCTTATGTATGATGTTATTATAGTGATCAACAAACGTTAATTTTGTGTCAAGTATAATACCTAAAACTCTAACTTCACTGCACGCAAAAAAAAACCGCGGTAGAAACTACCATTCCGAGGGTTAAATTAAGCGCAAGCACCAACAATTTTCAGCTGACTATAAATGCGTTCGATTTTACAAGCCTGCAATTAGATCAACCATGGTGCGGTTGATATCAATATGAGGTTTGTCAAATATACCACAAACGTTGACGGTTTTACCATAAACGTAGTAAATTTGACTGAAATTTCATGGTAGTTTTAGAGATAGGCGTAGTCGGGTAAAATGGTAGTTACTACTACAAGATTTTTTCCCGTGTGCATCTTTGAACTGTGTTCTGGCCTACAGTTATTGCATCTTGTCTTATACACGGTTGTTTGCGAAAACCCATTAATGGGTAAAAAACACCCATTTTCAAATAGCATTCCCGTCTGTCACGTAATGGGGAAATTCTCAATCATGCAATGGGTAAAAGAACACCGATTGGAGGAAACCTCATACAATAAAAAAAACGGGTATCCGGTGCTTCGTTGGTGGGAAGTGCCGCTTGTTTCAGTTTTTTAATTTCATGAAATCTACAATAATATAGGAAACTTAATATAAATAATCAAATGCTTAAGAATTATGCTTCCAGATCGTCGATTAAACTTCAACTAAACGTTGACAATCGTTTTGAGGGCACGGAGCATTGAGGCGAGCATTGAGGAGATTGTAAAGAAGTCGAATCCATATTTTAAAAAAATACATGAATAAAAACAAGTACAAGTATTTTATTTAGCCATTTATTTATTGATTACCATGAATATCATAATATTACAATCTACCAACTGCTACAAAATCTGCATGCAAAAATGGGTAATTTTTTACAAATTTTGGCTTCTTTGCAATGGGTGAATAAATACCCATTTTGGATTTTTTGCAATGGGTGAAAAAATACCCATTTAGTGACATACACTGCTTTTACGCATTAATGGGTAAATCGGGTTTACCTATTGAATGGGGAGAGGCACTTCTAGCGAAAATGGGTGTTTTTTCACCCATTAATGAGTTTTTGAAAACAACCGTGTAGCATGTTTTCTAGTAAATGATATAGAATTGCATTTTTTCACATTAAGCTCAAGCAAATTTTTTGAACACCAGTTGTGAAAATTATTAATTGCATTCTGAAATACTAGAGGAAAGGCTTGTAAGATGGAACGGTTTGTAAGATGGAACAGCGCCACTTTTGACATTCATAGCGGTAACACGATCGCGCTGACAATGTTAACCTCATTTTTTTAATATTCAATTTTCATTTGCTTTTGGAGTGAATACACTTATTCGATTTAGCTCTTCCAGGTTTCATTGTTCGAAAGTGGTGGAATAATTAAAATAGCAATTATTTCTTGTGCTTAGTAAGTGGAAATTTCCCATCGATATCAAAAGGTTAACATTTGTGTTGGCTAGCATTTTTGGTGTATTTTTATGATCCAGAGGCATTTCCACAGAAATCGTAAAGTGAAACAATTTTTTGATGTTTTGTGTTTATGGCGTCATGTTTGTAAGATGGAACACTGTTGAGCTTAAACGATTGAACATATTTTTTTTCGTTTTAAAACATATGAATGACATTTTTAATGTTTAAAAATGCCATGGAATCAATAATAAATTGAAATATAACCACCGACAAACCGACATGAAACTCAATCTTCACTATTGATCAAGAATCCATAACGACCGATTCAAATGTGCAGCGATCCCATCTGTCAAAACCCATAGATTCATTTGATCTAGATCAAATAAATGTGTCCCGAATTGCACAGACATGAACCTTCTCATCAAGTTCTCAAGCGTGTTCGTGGCTTCAATAAACTTTTTCAGCGAACACGAAGATAGATGTCAGTAATATGATTTGAACAGAAATACTAAGACATTTTCTATTGTCATTCATGTCGGTTTGTCGGTGATATAACAATACGTTTTTTGAAATTGCAATTTTCGATGGATTTCGAAAAAAGGCCATAACTTTTTTTTATGACTATAAATTATCAGAAAGATGTCTTTGAATCCACGAAAAAATAAAAATTATACATGTTACGAGCAAAAAACGGATCGTGTTACATCTTACAAGCCTTTCCTGTACTAGATCAGATGATTTACATATGTCTAGATAAAGTTTCATATCGTCTGCTTATAGTGAAACGTTCAGGCGACTTAAAACGTGGTCTACATCGTTAACAAACAAAATGAATAGTAATGGACCAAGATGGGAACCCTGTGGTACACTAGATGTCACATTCACTACTGATGACAAATTTCAATCAAGTCTTACTCTTTGTGTTCTACCAGTCAAGTATGACTGAACCCACTTTAATAGTCCGCAATTAAATCCTAGATAATTTAAAAAGCAATTTAGGGATATTGACTCTATCAAATGCTCTACTAAAGTCAGTATATAATGCCGCAACATAATTTCCTCTATCCATTGCATTAATAGAAAATGTAACAAAGATTAATAAATGTGTAGTCGTTGAACGTCCTTGAACAAACCCATGTTGTTTGCTAGAGATTTCATTTTTAACTTGAGAGACAATATTTTGATTGATTATAGACTCGAACAATTTAGGAATGTTTGATAATATGGCAATCCCTCCATAATTTTTTATATCTACTTTTTTGCCACTTTTGAATATCGGAATTAAAAACGATTCTTTCCAAATTGGTGGAAGAATACTGGATTCTAGAGAGAGGTTAAACAGCCAAAACAAAGGTTTCGCTAGTTCCGTTGATACTGACTTTAATAATACTGTCGACAAACCATCTGGTCCTGCATCCTTTGATGCATCCAAAGTATTTAGGGAAAGAAAGATTTCGTTGACGGATATACTATCAACTGAAATGTCACTCAGTGGCTCAGGAAGGTGTGTAAAGTATTGATAATCATCCCTGTCATTTTCGTCATGAGATGTGTAAACATCTTGAAAAAAAAATTGCAAATAAATGTCTGATTTCATTAGTATTTTTTCCGATTTCATCTTTAAGTTGAATTTTGGCTGGAAAATTCTTCGATTTTTGTTTATCCTTAGCGAAGCTGAAAAAAGATTCTGGATCTGACTTAATGCTTTTCTCTACTTGAATGTTATACTCTTCATACGCGTTTTTTATTTCAAAATTTAACTGCTCACATATTGTCAAATAAATTCAGAGGTTAACATCATTTTTTTTGTAAGCTTTATGAGCTTTTTCCTATCTATTTTTAAGATTCGTAATTGTTCTATTGTAGCATACTGGAGCTTTAGACCTATTTGATTGATCATGTTGCTTCTTGGGTACTGTTGACTCTAACATTTTTTTAATGATTTGGTAGAACGTATCCACAGCTTGCTCTAGGTTTAAATTGCGAATTACAGTTTGCCAATCGATAGAGTTTAACATATTTTTGATAACTCCGTAGTTCGCTTGTCCGCTCCGAATCATTGAAAAATTTGAATGCATTTATCATAACCTGCACTAACAAATAAATTTTAATTCTTTTAAAATTTTAAATCTAAATTTAAAATTTTAATTTTAATTTTAAATTCCAAAGGAACAATTAAAACGAAACGCAAATATCCAGACGTTAAGTCGGTATATTTAATTGCGCATGTAAGCAAATCAGTTAGCCTTGCTACTCGAGTGAACGGAGACTTTCTTTTGGAAAACGACTTAGTCATTAATGATGGGAAAATTTGGGTGGAAATTTTGAACAAAGCATAAGGAACAATGGTTTTCTTATATCTACACGCAAAAAAAAGTCGCAGTAGAAACTACCATTTCGGGGGTTAAATTACCAACAATTATCAGCTGACTACAAATGCGTTTGATTTTACCATGCCTGCGATTAGATCAACCATGGTGCGGTTGATATCAATATGAGGTTTGTCAAATATACCACAAACGTTGAAGATTTTACCGTAAACGTAGTAGATTTGACTGAAATTTCATGGTAGTTTTAAAGATAGGCGTAGTCGGGTAAAATGGTAGTTTTTACTACAAATTTCTTTCTGTGTAGAACTTCAAATTACAATTTTTTAACTGAACGTCTAAAAAAATGAATCTCTCACTCACAGACACAACCACACTCACACACAACCACAATCACAAACTAACGCAGTGACCCTTGAAAATTAAACCTAAACAAGTAAGTTAATCTAACTACAATCTAAGGCTAATGTTAGTCAATAACACTTATATGAGTTTCATGAACTCCAGATCGCGTGCAGCTAAAATGTCTCGAATCGGTACGTTGGGTTGTCTACCTCAAGCCTGAAGGGAATCATAAAACTCAGATCTGACTCCACGATGCTCAGGACAAAACCAAATAACGTGATCTGCGTCCTGGTAACCTTGTCCGCATTCACAGAGATTGCTGTCTCTAAGCCCAACAAGGAACAAATGAGCGTTCAAAGAATAATGATTAGACATGAGGTGGGACATCACACGAATGAAGTCTCTAACCACATAAAATCCCCGGAACCAAGATTTCTTAGACACCTTACGAGTGATAGAATGTAGCCATCGCCCCAAATCTCCTTTATTCCATTTATACTGCCAGCTATCGAGTGATATCTGACGAAAAATATAGAAAAATTCGTTGAAGGCGATTTGTTGGTTATAAATATCGCCTTCCATAGCACCCACGCTCGCAAGTGAGTCCGCTTTCTCATTGTCAGGAATCGATCAATGAGAAGGGACCCAAACAAAGATGATAATAAAAGAACGTGAAGATAAAGCACTAAGAAGACCTCGCATTTTCATAAGAAAATAAGAGGTGTGCTTTACCGGCCTCAAGGAGTGAATGGCCTCTATAGAACTAAGACTATCCGTGAAAATGACGTATTGATCCGTGTATATGCGGCAACAGTTTCTAAGAAAAATGAATTGCTATCAATTCCGCGACAAAAACAGAACAAGGTGCTTGATGTTTACGAGTGACGCTATAATTTTCATTGTATACACCAAAGCCAGTGAAGTCCTCTATCAAAGACCCGTCAGTGAAAAATATTTTGGTGAAATCAACTAGGCCAAACTTTGCAGCAAATATCACCGGAGGAATCATAGGACGATGATGCTCTGGGATTCCACAAAGCTCCTGTTTCATGGATAAATCAAAATGAACCGAATTTCCGAAATCGAAGCAGCTAGCATGATTGGGAATATTCAGCAAAGGGTGTGTTATGTACAAATGGTACAACGTCATGAAGCGAGTTTAAGGGTTCAACTCAAGAAGCTTCTCAAAGTTTCCAATTACCTGAGGGTTAATAACCTCACACCTGGTGAGGAGTCAGAGAGATAATTCTGAAACCCGATCCGAGAGGGGCAACATGCCAGCCAGCACTTCAAGACTCATGGTATGAGTCGAGTGCATGCAACCTAACGCGATACGAAGACACCGATACTGAATACGTTCCAGTTTGATGATGTGCGACCGAGTCGCTGACTGAAAACAAAAACTACCGTATTCTATAACCGACAAAATCGTTGTCCGGTACAACGTTAGAAGATCTTGTGGATGCGCTCCCCACCAGGTCCCGGTCATTGTGCAAAGAAAGTTGATCCTTGGCTGGCATTTTCGCTTCAGATACTCGATGTGGGATCTTCAGGTGCACTTTGAATCGAACCAGACCCCAAGATATTTATATGACATGGAAAGAGTTATCGGTGTACCCAAAATTTGAAGCTTCGGTTGTGCAGGGTTAAAAAACTACCAACTCAGTTTTCTCCCTAGAGAATTCGAAACCTAGCCCAAGTAGACAAATTGTCCAAAGTATCCTGCAAGCGTCCTTGTAGATCGACCCCATTGGGGCCCATGACAGACACCACGCCGTCATCTTCAAGTTGTCTCAACGTACAGTTGTTATTTAGACAACTATCAATGTCTTTGACATAAAAATTATACAAAAGGGGTCTTAAACATGAACCTTGGGGGAGACCCATGTAGCTTAATCAAAAAGCTGTGGAGTTGCCATGAGAAAAGCTCATATGTTTCTCTGACAGCAAATTGTGCAAAAAATTGTTCATTAATGGTGAAAAGCCACAAGCGTGGAGTTTATCAGAGAGAACTTCAGATACACAGATACTGAATCAAAAGCCCACTTGATATCCAAGAATACAGAAGCCATTTGCTCTTTTTTTAGCAAAAGCTAACTGAATATCCGTGGAAAGCAAAGCGAGGCAGTCGTTCGTTCCCTAACCTCTACGGAAATCATATTGAGTATCTGAAAGCAGGTTATTCGTCTCAACCCATTTGTCCAGGCAGAAGAGGATCATTTTCTCCAACAACTTTCGAATACAGATAACATCGCGATGGGTCGATAGGAGTTGTGGTCGGACGTGGGCTTACCAGGTTTTTGAATGGCAATAACTCTCACCCGTATCCAATCATCCGGTACAATGATTCGAAAGGAGTGCGAGAGAGAGTTCTACCATTGAAAGAGGTTGGCTGAACTCATCTATCAAATTCGTGGTTTCGAGAGGAAACATTTGTGATGGCACGGAACCTGGACAAACTTTTCGCGCGAACTTGAGGATCCATTGGTCCGATTACTCTTCGCTCTCGTTGTTCGTAGTTCAGTTACACAATCTTCGCGCCGTGTTCCAAAGACTACTAATCGTCGTTTCACGCGATAGTCCGTCACCGTAGGGATCCTGGATCACATTCGATAATGAATTCGAACAAAGTGTGAGGTCTAACCTACTGCCAAGTGAGGATGGACCAGCCAAGCGTGTAACTTCTCCATTGTTGAGAACTGTCATATTGAAGTTGTAACAGAGGTCATATATCAAAGAAGAACGGTGGTCATCATACAGTTCTCCCCAGCCTGTACCGTGAGAGTTAAAATCTCCCATGATCAACCGCGGAGCAAGAAGGATCAAACAAATATCTGAAAGTTGTTTTTGGTTAATTAGTGCTCTAGGGGGAATGTTCACAGAAGCAACGCAAAGGCTTTTATTTTTAATAATAGCCTGACATGCGACAACTTCAATACCTGGAATTGATGGAAAATTCACTCTAGAGAAGGAGTAGCACTTTTTGATCACTAGAAGTACTGCACCTCCACGTGAATCCTCACGATCAAGCCGAATAATATTGAAATCATGAATCGGAAGACCGGTTTCGGGCGAAAGCTATGTTTCACAAAGAGCAAATGCACAAACGATATTGTGAGCTAAAAACATAAATGATTCCAATTTAGGACTAAGACTTCGACAATTCCACTGTATCAAATCCCCGACCTCATTTGGCAAATTATCCATCGAAGGAAATGATAGCTGCAAGGAGGGGCCACTTTAATGTGAATTTCTTAAAAAAAAAGTTTTCACAGTGGGAAGCATTGCCATAACAATGCTGTTAAGATGGTCAGAAATTTCGAGATACTTGAAAGTACCTTCCACAATATCATCGAATAAGAACAGCCTAGATGAAGAGGGGGCTTCTGTTCTTAAAATCGGGGCTTCAGGGGTTTTAAATGTCCCCGGGAGAGATGGGAAATCCTGTGTGTAGTTGGCACTACGAAAACCAGGAGGATTCGGATTATTATTCTTTCCACTGTTCTTTGAATTGGGCATGTTGATTTGAGGCTTCTGTTCAGCTGCTTTACCTGCTCGGATGCGTCTTCACTTGCGTGAAGCACCTTCCGGAAAACTGAATAATGTTGATTTATCTGGTAAACTTTTGAGCCCGGAAATTAACAATTTAGACACAGAAGCTCCTTATCAATATGAAACATCACACATCAGTCAAACTTTACTCAATCAGCTGCGAATTAGTCATCTCAACGCTGATGACAGAGCAAAGCTGTTAAAAGTGATTTATGCGATTTATGAAAATGTATTTTGTGAAGAAGGCACGCAACTTTCTTTCACAAATGCTACACGCTAAAAAAATTCGTAGTTATATCAACCATAAACGATTACATACTCGTGTGTTTTTCAGAAATCGCCAACGTAATTTGTGATCGACCCTTGGTCCCTTTCATTTTATGTATCGTAATTTTTGAACAGATCTTGAATTGTCAAGATTGACAAAGAGAAACGTCAGTGTGATGTATGTTTCCAACGTATATAAAGTATAGTCACTAGATTCATAGTCTGGCGGATACAACAACGGGAGCCAATTTGAACTGTCAGTTGGCGGAGCCAATCGAGCATATCTCGAGTAATTCATGTCAAGGGCCTAAAAGCCATTTGTAAACAATGACTTTAAATATCTATTTCTCCTGAATCTTAAATCACTCTCGTGAAATGAAAGCAGCATTTGGTAGAAGAATGTTAGTTCTACCATATGGAGTAGCAGGATATAGTGGGATTCTTGTGATTCGTGAGAAATCAACGTTGTTTACAAATGGCTTTTAAGCGCTTAACATGAATTACTCGAGATATGCTCGATTGGCTCCGCCAACTGACAGTTCAAATTGGCTCCCGTTGTTGTATCCGCCAGACTATGAATCTAGTGACTATAATATAAAGTACAAGGTATTATTTTCGCAGCAATGTATATGTACTGGTACGAAAGGGCAAAAGCAAAAAATAATTATGAAAGGTCGTCAGAAATTCATGAAATTTAAGGAGTTTCGATTCAAAAGCCAACCAAACGCAATTGTTAAGCATGAATATACGATTTAGATTTTAAATTACCTTCCAAAGCGCACATTGAGAACGATGTTATCCGACCCATTTTATATTATTGAGAAAATAATATGTAACTATCTCAAAATTGAGTTTGGCGCAGTTTTCTTGTGTTTTGAAAAACAATAAATCAAATTCATAAAATACGATAATTCAGCATATGACGTTTTAGATATATCTATAAAATTGAGTAAAATTTACTTAACATCGAGTATGCTCGAATTAGAGTGTATGTGAGAATACTATGACATTATAGTCACTAGATTCATAAGCTTGTAGTACACTGTTTGTCCA